>JAFBJR010019384.1:597579-689568 GCA_016785285.1 Brachirus orientalis | reverse complement strand
AAGTGGAATGTCATGCAATGGCCAAGTCAATCACCTGACCTGAATCCAATTGAGCATGCATTTCACTTGCTGAAGTCAAAACTGAAGGGAAAATACCCCAAGAACAAGGAGGAAGAACTGAAAACAGTTGCAGTAGAGGCCTGGCAGAGCATCACCAGGGATGAAACCCAGCGTCTGGTGATGTCTATGCATTTCAGACTTCAGGCTGTGATTGACTGCAAAGGATTTGCAACCAAGTATTTAGAAAGTGAAAGTTTGACTGTATGTGCTCAGATTCCTGCAGGTTTGTTCACTTTTAGAAACCTCTTGACAGTGTGAATGTGTTTTTTTAAGGACAGTGGATAGTATTCCTCTGCAGACACTGGAGTCTCCACAGGCCAAATTTAACACATTGTAATTATATCTTGTCCTTGATGTTGAACTTTTTAAACAGGGCTTTCCGCAAACACTGTCAAATGATTGCACCTCCTTCAAACAGAAAATGCCTTTCAGAGATATGACATGCGTTGGATTTTTGTGGGATGAGCTTTGGACACAAGGTACCTGTTAAAATAACACTTGAATGAATAATGACTGTAACAAAGATGATAACAATTATGACATGGAGTAGCTTAATTGCTGATGGCAGGTAGGACATCTGCTTGTTGAAGTATTTCGTTAATGCTACCATGACAAGTTGTAAGAGAAGGCTTTCCAAAGACAAAAACTGGTGACTTTATTCAATTCAAATTGTGTGTGTGTAAGGGAAGGGGGGCACTCAGATTTGTTTGCATTAATAAACCACTTGATTTAACAGCTCGGGCAAATGTTGCTTCCACTATGGAGTCTTATCAAGTGGCTTGAGAGCCAAAGAAAGCCTTCTCTGAAAGTCATTGTTGGCCAAATGTGCTTATCAACTAATTATCTATCTTTACTACAGCAAAGAGCAAAGACCAGGAGATTAATAATGGCTCATCATTCTCAAAGATGTTTAAAATATAACAGAAACAATTCAGGGGGATTGTTGTCCCATGTGGGTCTATGAAGGATAGTTCATCATTGCACTAAACCTACCTCAATTCAATTTGCAATTAGAAAAATGAGTGTGGTCAATATGGAATTATCCTGTGTACTACAGATTTTAATTATTAATAGATTTAATTTGGCATGATTTTTTCCATATCTCTAGAATTAATATCTAAACCCTTGATTGCATCTTCAATTTCAGATTGAACAACACACCTGTATGCCTACTGGACCAGTTCAAAACACAGGATCACAGGATATTCTCTCCACTTTGGATAATAACCCTGACACAATCACTTAAATCACCTTTCTTCCCATTCAAAATCACCTATTGTTGTAATTGTAAGCCACTTTATTTATTGTCCCTGATTAGCATTTGTATCAGGTGAATAATGCAGTTAAAGTGCTAAGGATAATACAATTCAAAAATGATGCATTTACAACAGCAAACATAAAAGGCCTCCATAGAACACTGCCCTTTCAGAGCTTGGTTCTGCTGCAGGTTTAATTCTGAAAACTGATGCTTTCACTACTGACAAAATACTCGTGAGGGAAATATTGCATCACAAACTAATGATGTAAGGAGAACAGGCCTGCTCTACATGAAAGGTGTCTTGAGACAACTTTCCTGAGTTTAAGATTCAGTGATATATATATATATATATATATATATAGATATATATATATATATATATACGTACGTATATGTATATGTGTATGTGTATATGTATACGTATATGTATATATATACATACGTATATATATATATATAATGGACTTGACAGGGTTTTTTTTGTTACTGATCAAAAAGTCTATAATAATCTTTCAGTGAAATGTAAATCAACTGATATAGGAAGGAGAAAACAATTCTTCTACACCTTCTCCTTTTACAGCCTTTTCAAATTTTATCATGTTATGACATTGACCATTCACAGGGCAGTTCAGAGAGAGACAGTGAGCGAGCGAGCAAATGGGGGGGGTGCCTATTATCGGTTCTACTACAACTGTGCTGCATACAAGTGCTTTTGTTGGGCAGATTGCTGCTCCAGATCTGGTAATGATTGCCGATGCTACAAAGAAACCTAAAAAGGAAAAAGTATGTGGGAGTTGGACAATAAGCAAATTGTACAATGTCAAAATTGATTAAGTATTTTAGAGGTGGGGAAATTGTGTCAGGTCATTCAAAAAATGTATCAGTCATGCTCATCTCAGGCAGAAACCAGAATAATAAGTGCAACTTCTTCCCAGAGGCTTTTACTACCATTTATTTAGGGAGCTTATTTTAAGTAATGTTAGCACATTGATTTTAAAACAATTTTTGTCTGTGTGCTCCTGAAACAGGGTAACTCTAAACAGCCCTTCAGCTGTCCAGATGTTTAGAGTACTATATTACAAGTAATTGTGTGTGTGTGTGCGTCCACCATGCATACTAGTGTTTTACAAACTGATATTAAAACAAGGCTTTACACCCACACAAACTCAAATATTTCTCAATGTTACTTGTACAATCAGAAGTGTTACAGGGTCAGAAGCAGCTATAATCCAGAAAATGCCAGAGCTGTAAAGGTTTTAATCATTGTGAATGTCAGGATGCCAACAAGCCCTGCATGTTTCCTGTTGGATTGTTGGTGGGTTTACCATAATAAATATCAACATAAGAATTATTCCAGTATGTTAAAATGAATTCCATTACAGATTATAACCACCTCCCTCAAAAAAATTCACCACAGAATTTTCTAAAACTAACGTAGATCTATTCTCCATCTTAAAATTTTTTTTTTTAATTAATTAATAAACAACAAGCCATCCACAACCTTGCACCTCCATAGCTCTCAGATCTCCTCCACATTTCCACTCCTGCCCACGACCTCAGATCCTCCTCCTCCATCCAAGTCACTGGATGGAGGAGGTCCATGGAGGTCCATGGTGACAAGATGAGCAGGAGGGAGTCCCTCCTGCTCATCTTGTCACCATGGGGAACAGAGCATTTGTATTATCGGTTCTACTACAACTGTGCTGCATACAAGTGCTTTTGTTGGGCAGATTGCTGCTCCAGATCTGGTAATGATTGCCGATGCTACAAAGAAACCTAAAAAGGAAAAAGTATGTGGGAGTTGGACAATAAGCAAATTAAAACAATCATCACATTTCCACTCCTGCCCACGACCTCAGATCCTCCTCCTCCATCCAAGTCACTGTCCCTCCTGCTCATCTTGTCACCATGGGGAACAGAGCATTTGGTCGCTCTGCTCTCCAGCTCTAGAATTCTCTCCCCCCCTGACCTCCACAACACTGACTATCTCCCACA
Source organism: Brachirus orientalis (assembly GCA_016785285.1). NCBI lineage: Eukaryota > Metazoa > Chordata > Actinopteri > Pleuronectiformes > Soleidae > Brachirus > Brachirus orientalis. The sequence goes on along the minus strand of JAFBJR010019384.1, from coordinate 686,255 downwards.
TTTCACATCCAAACTAAAAACTCACCTGTTTAGAATTGCGTACTTCCAATGACTACACAGTACCGTCCAATTGTATTGTCCTTTTTATTTATTTTGTTTTATTTTAACTTATGTGTTTGCATTGTTTATACGGTGACCTTGAGTGTCGAGAAAGGAGACAACAAATAAAATCTATTATTTATTATTTTTATTATTATAGAAATGCCAATGGCCAACCTAGAGGGGAAACTATGAGCATATTTAAATGTGTATTTACAAGCCTTTAACTTAATATTTCTGTCTCCAGGGGTTTTTCCTCTCAGTGATAGAATACTGTGGGACAGATCACATATGGCAATCACAAGCAGTCAATTTAAATACATAAATCTCACCTTTGTTTCTTGTATTGAGCTCAGCCTGTCCAGGCTGTTGTCAGAGAATGCCTTGAGTCGTTCTCCCTGGTAAACAGAACCTGAGAAGAATGTCGTGCACAGGTTTACATACTGCCTGCTCTCACTGTTCTTTCAATGAGAGACATTTTTCTCAGCACTACTCCTATCAGCAGCCAAAAGTGTCACAGCTGTAATATCTACAATTTGGCCCACTTCTGCAGGTTGCTGTGTCAATGGTGGTACCACAAGCATCACCATTAACAATAAGTCTACTGCTATTAATAATTATAATACCAATGATAATGAAACGCCTTTGTGCTATGGATGGTGACAGATAGCTACAGTTCCCTGCCTGTTTGTGCAATTTAATACAGCACTGACTTACATTAACCTTTGTCCAACAGCAGCATCTGGTGGACAGAAAAAGTCATCTAACATGGTCAGTGAATCAAACCATTGTTTTAACACTCTGTGTGATGTACGACTTATTTTGGCTACATGTCATGAGATTAATATAAGCCATTTAGTGGCTGTTGATATCCTCTGTGTTGTATACGTTTAATACATTGCAGCAATAATCGAATTTACATTTGTGGAAAATGTTAGGTTTTCCACGGAACACTTTCCTTGTGCTTAGCTCAACACGGGTCTCATTACGGCTACACCAGTTAGCCCTGCCGGCGGTAGCAGCAGCTAGCAGTCACTCACTCATTGTGTATTTTCAACGGTTACCAGTTACTGTAACAATTATTTACAAGTTGAATGTTCAAAGCTGAACGACAGTGACCGAACTGTCCCTTTGCTTTGAGTAAAGTGTAAAGACCCGAGGTCCTCAAAATGAGAGAAGGGTGAGTAAGTGGCTAGTGCCGATAGATGTAGCTTTCTGGAGCTCCACGGCTAGCATGCCTGTTTCTGAGCTGAAACGCCGCCAGGTCTTTAGCCTTTATTGTCAGAACTACAAAGCCCGAGCCTGACTTGTGGTAGATCAAAAACTGGCTCCTGAGTGATTTCTAAAATGATCGCAGATCATTAGCTACCTCACTTTAAACATTCCCTAACGTTAGCTCGTCTGCAGGGTGGGGTCAAGGCGAATTTCATTTTTGCAATAATTATAAAGGTATTCCGAGTTTGTTACCAGTGACGTGGACGTTTTCCCATCGGTGGTGTTACCTGTTGGCTCTGGACAGTGTAGGTTTGTTATATCTGTTTCTACATCTACTAAATTACAGTTAATGCTAAACGTTAGTTAACGCATGTTTGGTGTTAACTAGCTGAACTCGTTTGAATCTACTAATCGAGTTTACTGTCAAAGGGCAGTCCTGGTGCTTTCAAGGATGACATATTAGCGCCATTAATTGTGTATTATCAGTATGCGACAGATATACAGGCAATGGTCAGGGTTGTCAGCAAGTTTAACTGTACCAGTCGTCTATTTTTACAGTATTTTATGTTGAGTACCATGAAGAAATGATAGACATTTAGTGGAGAGTGCTGTTTAGTGGCTGAACAGATTAAGTGACAGGATCATCCAGGTGCTAGTATTGGTTCCATTGGCCTTGTAGGAGCCATTCTTCATTTGTTTTGTGGAAAGTATCTTATTTTGACCACAAGGGTGTAGTATAGTTCTGTTTCTGTTTAATTGGTAACCACCCAGTAACCTCCCAGCACCAGGTGTATGAAATAAGGTGGAAATCAGTGTGAGTTGAATGGTGGCTGGGGGCACAACAGTTCTTTCTTATGTTGTGACTGTCCAAAAAGAAACTTGATTAGTCACATAATGGTGGCTTGAGGATTGCTCTTAACTCGACATCAAGATGAAAGCCAGTTATGTTAAGCTCCAGTCAATCTGCATGGTAACGTTATGTATTTCTTTGCTGCAATAAATGGGACCCTCATCCAAAAGAGAACAACCTTCGCACAGTATTTTGTTTTTCCTGGAATCAAGTTAAGAGCAATCCTCAAGCCACCATTATGTGACTAATTAATTTTCTTTTTGGTTAGTCAAAACAGGCCTAATGTTCCATGATTGATCTCTGATGTAATTTTTTACCTATATTGTATTGTAACTCTATTGATTTATCCCATTCTGAGTGATTTGATCACAACTGGATAGCATTAAGTACAAATTTTGACAATTTTAACATGCATCCTGGATTGGTCTCCTATGATTACTTGCGATCGTATCTCACTCTCCCCATACTGTATGTTAATACACATGGATATAATATCTGTTTGTCAGGATAAACCGTTTCTAGCAAATGTGTCGTCTGTGAATGTGTTTGTGTGCCTGTTACAGGTAGAGCAAGAGAAAAACAATAGGAGTTGTGTCAAAGCACCACTCCCGGTGCTGCAACATGAAATACGATTTTGATCATTAGAAAAAAAAATACTCTTGCAGTGACCATTGTTAATATTGTGATAGTGGCTAGAAAAGAAAATCTGCATATTGATGAAACCGCAAACGGTTGGGCTCTAATCTGTAATCCGAGGTTGAATTACATTCATACAGCTCAGGAATGTGGTCGCATCCTCAAACCACCTCCAATTTTTGTTGTTCAAGATGCAGTGGGTGCACTCAGACCTGTGTTTGGCACTAACAACTTGTAAATGTATCACTTCAGTATGAATGTTAATAAGGGGTGTACGTCTACAGTGTTGATTAGACTTCTGACTAAACTATGTTCCACAAACCTGATTGCATCCCATGGCTAGAACAGCATTAATTGGCGGCACTCCTAGGTGGGAAAAAAAAAAAAAACATTCAGTTTTTGTCTTAAGGCTTTTTCCTCAAAATTTGCCAAAGCATTCACCAGTCTCTGTTATTTCTCTCATTCTATTTGCAGTGTTTGTGTCGTGTGATTCACTTTGTGCCCAGCCATGGAGAAGTCCTGGAGGCTGTGGGGAGTGATGGAGCGCTGTACTCTGGCTCTGGTCTCCTGGTCCTGGGGTGCCTGTCGAGTCTCCCTTTTGGCTCTCATTCTCACCTTCCACCTATATGGAGGATTTTTTCTCCTCATTCTCATCCTAGCCTCTGTGGCAGGCATCCTCTACAAATTTCAGGATGTGCTCCTCTACTTCCCTGACCAGCCCTCATCCTCTCGTCTATATGTTCCCATGCCCACAGGGATCCCACATGAGAACTTGTACATCCGCACTAAGGATGGTGTAAAACTCAACCTTATCCTTCTCCGTTACACGGGAGGTGACGTGGCTCCTGGAGACACTCCCGTCAGTCAGAGCAGCCCAACATCTTCAGCTCCACCTACAATTCTTTATTTCCATGGCAATGCAGGTAATATTGGTCACAGAGTCCCAAATGCCCTTCTCATGCTGGTCAATTTGAAAGCCAACATAGTGCTGTTGGATTATCGTGGCTATGGAAAGAGCGAGGGTGAGCCCAATGAGGATGGGCTGTATCTGGATGCAGAGGCTACACTGGACTACGTCATGACCCGTCCTGACCTTGACAAGACAAAGGTGGTACTCTTTGGTCGCTCACTGGGGGGGGCTGTGGCTGTGCGTTTGGCATCAGTCAACCCTCACCGTGTAGCAGCCATTATTGTTGAAAACACTTTCCTCAGCATTCCTCACATGGCATCAACACTCTTCTCCTTCTTACCCATGCGCTTGCTACCTTTGTGGTGCTATAGAAATCAGTTCCTGTCTTATCGACACGTGGCACTGTGCCGCATGCCCTCGCTGTTTGTGTCTGGTCTTTCAGACCAGCTTATCCCACCAGTTATGATGAAACAACTGTATGAGCTGTCTCCTGCTCGGACTAAACGCTTGGCAATTTTTCCAGAGGGAACACACAATGACACTTGGCAGTGTCAGGGTTACTTCGCGGCTTTGGAGCAATTCATAAAAGACTTGCTGAAGAGCCATGCCCATGAGGAGAGCACTCAACCCTCAGCCAGTGTCACCATCATCTGAAGAAAGCAGTCAGAGAAGCTACTGATGTTAACAAGATATGGATGGGGAAAGTCAAGGCTGTCCAGAAAATTGGCTTGAGGGACATAATTGATTTTTGAAAAGAATGTACATTTTCTATGCTTTTTCTCTGGGTTTTTATTTAACTATGTACATTTGACATTTATTAAAATTAATATTTTGACTTTTTCAAGGGTTTAAGAGAAAGTAACAGTTCCCCTCAAAAGATTTGTGTGTGTGTTGCAGCTATGAGTGCATGTATATGACTTTTAATGAATGCATCCAGAACATACATGCCCACACTGTAAAACATGACACAACCACAAAAGAATTTTGCTGGAGTGGGTCTGCTGTAATTAATTAAATGGAAACAGTGGTGCATATTTTAATGACCACATTTCAGTGGAATTGATCAGTAGATGTTCTAATTGAAAATTAAAAATGAGTCTACTACTGTATATATGGTAATCACATAAAATCTTTAATCTGTGGCACTTGTTGACCATTTTGTTCAGACTGATGTGTTAAAGGCAACAATACCTGGAGAAGCATAAATATTTTTTCATACCATTAATTTTGAGTACTTGCAGCAGTGGTTGTCATGGCATTAGGATTAATATTTACACAGTATATTACTTTTACGTTACGGATTATTTTTGTCGGGCACAAAAATTTCCAGTCCAACTGCAGAATGCTTCCAATTCAGTCCAACGAGAACAGAGAAATTTGGAGGAAGTGCAGTTTGTGTAAGGCTAGGTACATATTTTCCCCCCCTAATCTGGTATGGCACCATTATACTTCTATTTATGTACACCGAAAGAGTTAATACTTCCCAGTGACTCATTTTATGCTAAAAACAAAGTTGAGCAGAAGTGAATACTTTCTGAGTGATACAAACTAAGAGGGAACTTTCCCATGTGAAGCCTCATATTACTGTTATTCAACTGCAGAACAAAAAAACAAAATGTGAGTATATGAAATAACTAATTTTGAAAGACATAACTTAAGCTAATGTCTATTCAGCCAGTACAGAAAAAATACAATATCTACTCTTTCTACATATGTACAATAAAAGAACATAAAACAAAGTTTGAATATTGCAATAATGCTGAAAGAAATGTTTTTTTTTATCATGTAATTAATGTCTCTTATTTTCATCTCACCCCATGCTTAAAATGGCTTAACTCACTGAGTTGGTCCACCTCTGCAGCATGTCTTCCAGGGGATGGAGCAGAACTGGATGATTTTAAAAAAAAAAGTGAGAGAGGAAAAGAGGGTAAAAACAGTTATCTTCTCCTGCTTTCTTGCACTGCACTGGTATCAAAGCCATTCAAATACACTTAACCTTTCTCCTCAGCCATATGTGACACTGTTGGTAAACTGTGCTTAGCAGAAATTGACAACACCAAAATACTAAGTTTGTTAGTGTGATCACAAAAAAAAGTATATCAGTTGTATAACTTTTTTTCCACCACCAATGCTGGCTAGAGTCCAAATGTGTTTGTATTTTTACAAAATAAGTTAATTTGAATATATTTAGTTAAAACAATATTATCCCACTACACATCCTGAATGCATATTTTGCAGTCTTATTACATCCATCCATTGTCTACTGCTTTCTCCTCCTCATGAGAGTTGTGGGGCAGCTGGAGCCAATCTCAGCTGACTTAGAGAGAAAGGCAGGGTACACGCTGGACAGGTCGCAGGGCCAACATTCACTCTCACATGTCCACTGCATGTTTATGGACATGTGCGAGGAGAGCGGACAACATCCTCACACACACAGGGAGAACATGCAAACTCCACACTGAAAGGCCAGGACCAGGACATGAACCAACAACCTTTTTGCTGTGAGGCAGCAGTGCTACCCATGTCCTCACTATGTGGCAGTCCAATTTCAACCATGTTAATCTACACGTTTAATGTCACACGATTTTTCACATTTTACATAGTGCCATTCCTTCATTCACAAAAAGTGGGAATTCTTTGTTACTTAGTTGGTGCATAACTTTGGTGGCTGTCATAAAAATGCTGAGAAGTCATGTACTGGCCAAATGTATGGTTCAGTGTCCTGTTGAATGGACACAAGTGGAATGTGTTTAAATTTTGTTAATAAAACAAATAATTTGAAAACTTCTGCAGGAAAACACTATGGAAGATATTTATATATCCATGCAACTGTGAATAAAAAAGTGGAGTGAATGCTTTTGAATATTTTGAATGTGAATATCATGAGTCTTGGCAAATGTATGTAGTGAACCTGAATAGAGTTTGTGTACATCTACCATGACTTGCAGTTATTCCACCTCGGAGAAACATGGATGAGATACCATTACATTTAGGCATCTGAATGACTCATCGTTATCTTTAGTATGAAGCAGTCACTTTGAGTGATGTTCCATTTTTCAATCGTTTCTTTTCTATTTCAAGAACAATTTTGACAACTTCTTTTGTATGCACACATTTTCACTTTCTATTTTCTGTACTGTAACAGGCAATAAATTGATACATTAAAAGTGTTTGTCTTGTGTTTTTTTTTTTAAATGAAAAATTGTAAATGTTTTAAGTTTGTTTACTCAACTTTATGTCACTTCACTTCTTGTATTCTGAGAAATGTCTGTTGGCCATTTACTCAGAGGTACTTTTTGCACTTCCTCAATTCTTTTGCTGTTTGTTGGAAACTTCTAGTTATGAAATTTAAATGAAAATATATTTACTGTTTTAGTGTGAACCCTCGGCCCCTATTTTCTTATCAGACTTTCACTTGTTTTAACTCCCTCGACAGACTTTCCTGTGCCCTTAACCATTTTTTTTAATGCGGAGAAGCTGAGATGTGTGTTATCATTTAGAAGGTTACTGGTCAGACAGGAAGCTAAGTGTGGTTAGCTGAACGGAACACCAGAGGGGAAGCTTTTTTTATATATACATACACTCAGTATGTTCTGCATAGTCCCCAAGACTGAAGTGGAACAAGGCACAGGAGGATAAAAGCAAGAGTCAGTGAAGCTTGTAGAAAGGAATTAAGGCAAAGCTAGAGGCTCCAGAGATCCACCATTCACTGACCAAGTCTCCGAGGAAATAGCCTCATATTTCAACTTTGAGATAGTCATGCTCCCAGCGTGAGCTGCTGAGAGACTAAATGATCCTTTCAATGGCAGTTGTGAAGCCTGGGGCTGGACAGAAGGCACGTAAAGGAAGGCTGTCGTGGCCTGTTCTCCTCCTGACGCTAGCTGCCGTCACATCATCCTCTCTTTCAGCCTTGTCCCTGTACCAGCTGATGGCACTCAGAGCTGAAGTAGAGGAACTCAAATCAGAGGTCATTCGTAAGAGAGAGGAGGGTCAAGAGGTCAAGCGTGGAGGACAGGTGAGGGGCAACTGTCCTCAGGGGCATAACAGTGCACCACAGCTCCACACAGTTGTGACGACATGCGAGATACTATGTTTGACTTGTGCTTCTGATTTCTGTGTTGTGCCTGTACAAGCCTGAGAATATAAAGAGCAGTAGTCAAGAAATCCTACCTCAACCTGAGGCCCAGTGTGCTTTCTCCCTCAAAAGAAAGAAGAGAATGGTGGCTGCAACAGAGACATTAGGTAAGACAAAGTTTTTATCGGTCACAAATAATGATATTAATATTCTGGTTTACTTGCAAAAAAACAAAATATTAAGTATATGTCCATTTGCATTTAAAATATTTAAGATACTAGAGGTCTTCAGTCCTTACAGTCATCACACATTTCCGGTTCCACACTCATGTATATTTAAATTGCTCTAAATACATAACTTGTGTAAGACAGACTGATTGTGTCAGCGTCAAAATTTTAAAGTGGCCACAGTAGGTCCTTCAAAAACCAACGGTAACATCTCTTATGCTTTGTCAGTTTCTCAGCCTTGTCTACAGTTGTTGGCAAACAATGACAGGACAATGTTCACAAAAGGTACAGTCTTGGAGTATGTATTTACAAACACACACACACACACACCATATACACACACCAATCATTACATACACCAGCCTTACGCAACAGCTAAATCACAAACTACACGTAAGATGTTTAGCTTTTGGTGTGCTTTTTTCAGTATTATATAGTTTTTATGTTATTATTGTTATTACTTTGATCAGAATTTGACATGGAGCCACACACAGGTATCCCATGGCAGATTGGACTGAGGAGGGGCTCTGCTCTGGACACAGAGGGTGACAGCATATTGGTTAAAGAGGAGGGCTTCTTCTTTGTGTACAGTCAGGTAAGGGGTGTTTGTTGCCATTTCATGATTATACCACAGGGAGGTGCTGCTGCCGTCTGCCAATCCCTAAATTTCACATTAGATGGGTAAGATTTAATTTCGTGCAAAAAAGTGTGCACTCCATCTACGGATGCATTTTTTTTTTATTAGGACTTGAATAGAAAATGCAAAATGATGCATGGATGATAAATGACATGACATACTATGCTAGTTTATGTATGTGACAGTCCACGCCAGTAACTATGCCTGATTTATACAGGTCTATTACCTGGATAGCATTTTTGCAATGGGACATGTCATCATCCGGAGGAAGAGGAATGTGGTGGGTGATGAGCCTCAGTATGTGATCCTGTTCCGCTGCGTCCAGAACATGAATCTTAAAAACCCTTACAACACCTGCTACACAGGAGGTGAGCTCATAGTCAACCTTTTTTTTTTTACAGCTGTTAGGGAAACTCCAACAGCATCTTTTGAATCAAACTCAAGCCATGTGTGTTTCGGTTTGCGGTCTGATGGTTGTATATGCCTCAGGTATTGTGAAGCTGGACGTTGGTGACCGCTTGGAGGTTCTGATCCCCCGTTCCCCAGCCAATGTGTCCCTGGATGGAGAAGCCACCTTTCTAGGTGCTCTCAAGTTGGCTTAAAATGTGTTACCTTATTTTAAACCCATGAGATTGAATTATGCATTACTGTGTGTCCTTGCTTGTCCAGCCTAACCAGACATGAAAGGGACAATAAGTTGACAGTATAGTCTTTGCATACATAAACAGTACTGTGCATAAGTCTTAGGCCACCACCAGCTTTGTTGTTTTTATGTCACTTTTGTGATCATTGCCGTTCAGATTGAAAAGATGTGACTAAAAGTCAGTCTTATACTATATGATCAACCTGTCAATGAGTTGAACTTGTGCAACATGTGTATGTAATGCTCCAACATGTCTGGAGTAAACCAGGTATAATAGACCTTTTTCACAGCAGCTATTTGTCGGCATGAAATAGTAGAATAGAGAAACACAGGTTTGACCAATAACATTAGGGTTCCATTCCAGGTTTTAAAGAGCCATGGTTGTGTTATTGTTCAAGTGGAAATGTAGGTCACACTAAATATTTGATATTATAGAAGCATTTTTGTTGTTTGTTTTTCTGGAAAAAGATGTTATTTCCAAACTGCATATGTGTTTCTCCATATTTTCAGGATGTGTTCCAATAAAGTGATGGAGAAATAATTGTACAGGACGGTCATTATAGCATTGCTGAAACAATAAATCTAATGGTGGCCTAAGACTTATGCACAGTAATGTACATACTGTACTCTTAAGATGCATCTTATAGCTCTGTTTATAATACACAGCAAAACATACTATTGAAAGTTTATGCTAAAATCAAATACATTTTATGCACTGATCAACTGTCTTTAAATAGCAGCCACATAGCCATACCACTGAAGGTTTTTTTTATTCAATGCTCATTATTCCAGCTATGTAAATGTGATCAAATTTCTGGTTATAACATAAAGGCCACTTGTTATGATTTAATTTTAGTTGTACCTTTGTTTAAAATCTTCAAAGGTGATCCTGATCATCTTGGGTTTGGGTAAGGGTTGTCGTTCCAGTAATGGCCACTAGGGGACAAAAAGCAGCAAAGAAACACGTCCAGAGGGGCTGAGCTTGTACACTTGAAGTAAACAAGCTAATCGTATAATGGACAAATTTGCATATCATATACCTATTGCAAAACTTACTGCACAAAACTTCCATTTCATCTGTTAGTGATCGTTAGTAGAATCAATGATATTATCATCTACCTTCTGCCTCTCTGCCATATCACATTACATGAGCGTATATTTCATAAATACCTGCTACATAAGTTACAATTACACAACAAAAATTAAAAACTGTAATTAGTGTGATATTATGTTACTGATACTAATACAATTGCACTACTACTGTTGTCTGTGCTCTCTGGCACTGCCACGAGGGGGCAGTGTTGTAAAAGCGTTCTAGTTATGAACTGTACTTGTGTAACAGGTAGTACCATCACATACCAATACTAGTATTGTGTATTTGTACTGCACATCATACTAAGTAGTGCTACACACGTGAAGCTCTGTCACAAACTGATAGTGCGATTGATCAAACATACTATCAATGATCTATAACCGATACTGTTAGAGCTCAATTGCATTATTAATCATAAACTGATACATTATTTTACCAGTCTGCTACCATTACAGATGAATGACAGAGTTATTGATCACATTGACTCCTTGCAGTGGTTTGTTCATTAACGATGTAGGCTCAGCGACGGTTTCCCATGTTTATACACAATAAATGTTACACTTATTGAATCAAGGATGCGCGATTTAACTAAAACCAGTACTTTTTTCAGCGACATTTGGTTCACGTTCGACTCCAGAGTACTGGCACTAATTCGGTTCGACACTAATTCAGTACTACACACGGGACTACAATGAATACCTCAGTGAAACTGCGTGTCTATAGTTACTTACCTAATAAAGTTAGCGAACCTCTTCGCTCTACTGATCAGCTGATCGTTATTTGCCCCGCCCCTTCCAGCAGGCTGACTCACACAAACATACACAACATTTAATGATCTCATGAATGCATTTAACTTAAAAACAAACAAAAAAAAACATATTGATTTATTAATACAACAATTAATGTGTTGCCCCCAGTGGTTAGTACACACATTTCCCACTATGATATACATTTATATAAATATACACTGGTATCATGTGCTCATTCATAAACATTTTAATGACAAAGTTTCAAAATAACAACAAAGCAGAAAATAAAATGAAAATGTCCAGTGAGTTTTCACAACAAATCTTTCACCAAAGTTCACAGATCAAAGCTTTTAATGTGAAGGAGCAGCAACAGAAAACACCAGCTGTGACCCCACAGTGACCCTGCCATGACCTCACACTTACCTATCAACTGGATTTCAAACAGATGAAAACTGATCATCAATATCTAATCAGTCAATCATGAGTATTGAGGCATTACAGCACATGCAGAGTAGTGGGTTGCCATGGAAACTGCTATAGTGTTGGTCACTTCTTGGTGGCGGCAACTCTGGCTCTGTTTAGCCTTTCAATCAGCAGACAATCAGAGGCGGAGCATCTGGAAAGGACCGCCGCCATCTCAGAGTCATTCCTGCGCTCAATGGCAGCGTCAGCAGCTCCTTCCAAGTCACTAAGGAAGAGGAGAAGTCAGCGAGGTTTGGGACAAGAACAACAACAACAACAACAACATTATAGTGTCACTGCTTACCCGATGACCAGGTGGGCTCTGACCTTCTGCTCAGGCGTTACCTTGGAAACATACTTCCTGGCTTCAGACTTGTTGTTACACTTCATACACATGTCGACAAAAGCCTAGAGAACACACATATCAAGCATCACGGGACATAGACCGATACGGACCAAACTCATACCATACATCAGGGTCTGGGCTTCTTCTTACCAGGTAGCCAATAGGAGACTTTTTACTCTTAGAAAATTTCTCTAACTCCTCCCATTCATGTTTCTCTGCCAGAGACTTGAGCTTCAACCACCAATATCTGCAGACAGACAGGTAAGAGAGACAGATGCACAGTTGAACAAACTGGAAGCAATGCGATAGAACGACGGTTGGACAGACAGGTGTGACATCATCACCTCTTGTCAGGAACTCTAAAATCACGGTAGAGCTGCTCAGTCTGTTTATGAAGTCCTAAAGACAACAGGGCCTCCATGGTTGCCTGGAGACAGGAAATTACATCACACTGTCACCATTGGTCAAGTGCTGATGACTTATTCATAAACCTGTACATACCTGTAGAGACAGTCCCAATAACCCCGCCCCCTTTTCATCATCCAGTTTCCGTTGAAAACGAAGGAGACGCATCTCTTCCTCTGTGGCCTGCGTTTAACAGAGCAGAGTGATGGCTCTGTTTATTAAACCTTCAAGTCAGTACCACAGTAAAGAAACAACACTGTGTAATAATAAAAATAATAATACATTTTATTTATAGGTGCCTTTTAGGACACTCAAGTTCACCGTAGAGAGTAAAAGGATAGTACAAAATGCAGATGTCAAATAAAATACAAGAAAAAACATAAAATATAAAACACACCAAAATGTTAACAATGAGAATATAAAGTACATGCAGTATAAACCAAGGCTATAGGAGTAAGTAAGCCTGTCTGAAGAGGTGAGTTTTGAGCCGGGATTTGAAAATGGGGAGAGAATCAGAATTTGCGATGTCATGTGGTAGGGTGTTCCAGAGGCAAGGGGCCGAGTGGCTAAAGGCTCTCGACCCCATTGTGGCCAAACGGGCAGGTGGGAGGGAGAGTTGGATGGAAGAAGTAGACCTTAGAAAATGGGTAAATGTGTGAATGTGGAGGTGGTCAGTGAGGTACTGAGGGGCAAGTTTGTTGATGGCCTTGAAAGTGAGGAGCAGAATCTTGTATATGATGCGATGTTTAACAGGGAGCCAGTGGAGTTGCTGGAGAACAGGTGTTATATGGTTTATGGACAGGGATCTCGTGATGATGCTTCTGTCCAGTTGTGGTGGACAGACAGAGCTGGGTGTCATCTGCATAGCAGTGGAAATGTTCATTGTATTAACGGAAAATATGGCAGAGAGGCAGAATAAAGAGAAGAGGTCCTAGGACAGAGCCTTGGGGGACACCGGAAGAGAGGGGAGATGGGTGGAATGTGAATGTATTTAATTGAATAAACTAAGTGCGGTCAGAGAGGTAAGAGGTGAACCAGCTTAGGGGTGTGTTTGATAGGCCAATGGCAGCTGCTCTGTTTATGAGAATGGTGTGATAGATTGTATCAAAGGCAGCAGTCAGGTCAGGGAGGATCAGGATGGTGAGTGGTCCAGACTCAGCGGCCATAAGGAGGCCATTGGATATTTTGATAAGAGCTGTTTCGGTGCTTTGCAATGGGCGGAAACCAGATAGGAATTGTTCATATAAATTATTGTGAGAGAGATGGGTGTGGACTTATGATGCAACAGTTTAGTCATTTTAAAGTACAAATTTAAAAAAATTAAATTTTGCTATTAATTGAAGTGAACGGAGTGAACCATCAGTAAAGACTGTTTTTTACTGTGAAACCTAAAGTAAAGAACTTTTTTTTTTTTTTTACCTTTGCAGCAAATTCATTCTTTGCTTTGTTGAATTCATCTACAGCTTTCTGCAGGAGAGACAGACGTGTCTCCAGTCTCTGAAAAAAGAGAGAGGGAGAGAGACAGAAAATGACACAGAGGTGTTATAATTACCTCCGCCAAGAAGGTTATGTTTTCCCCAGTGTTGGTTTATCTGTCCGGCTGTCTGTCTGTCTGTCGGTTAGCTGAATAACTCAAAAAGTTATGGACAGATTGATGTTTGATGAAAGTTTCAGGAAAGGTGTGTAATAGGACATGGTAACAGTACTGCAGTTCATTACCTCTGCCAAGGAGGTTATGTTTATGACAGTGTTTATTTTTGTCTGTCTGTTAGCAAAATAACTCAAATAGTTATGGATGGATTTTGATGAAATTTTCAGGAAAGGTGTTAATGGGACAAGGAACAGATGGTTAGACTTTGGTGGTGATCCGGATCACCATCTGGGTCCAGGATTTTTTTTAAGGACTCTTTATCATTTCTCAGCGGAGGTCTGCACTCTCTGCATGCATCTAGTCCTCTCTGTAATTCGCAGTGATGTAATAGTTGGCTGATCTCTCAGTTGATTGATTAGTTACTTTCCCTCTGTAACTGTTAGTGATGTTATAGCTGGCTTATCTATCAAGCTGATCAATCAGATGATTGATTAGTTACCTTCTCTCTGTAACTTGCAGTGATGTAATAGTTGGCAAGCTCCTGGTGATCATCATCCTGGTTATAGAGATCCTTCAGAGTTTCCTGTTCCTGTAGTTTACAGAACTGAACACACACATAATCGATATGTAAATCAATATATCAATCAATTCATGCTTGAATGTTCTGTGATCGGTCCTTAAACTTTGACCTATTGTATCAAACTTTGTGAACACAAGAGCAAAGAATAAAAGATTCAGTTGGACTCTTTGGTCTGTGACTACACAACCTCAGGGTCAATGCAGTCAATAAGGTCATTTAGGTCAATAAGGTCAATCAGGTGCAGAATCTCAGGTGCTTAAAGCTTTGCCTCTTCAACAAGATTTTAATCATAGTCACAACATTTATACAAGGAAAATACAAGGAAAAACAGTGGAGGAGGTGAAGATGACCCTGACAAACACAGATGCCACGACAACAAACACATGACCAACATTGTAGTGGAGGTGATGAAGATGAAGAAAAAGTCTGTACCTGTCTGTAAAGACTCTGAGCCACAGGCTGGTTCCTCAGCATCATGAAAAAATCTCCTCTATTCAGCTCATTCTTTAGGTAGGTGACCACCGTGTAAACTGAGGAAGAGGAGTCTCATCATCATCACTCACACATCAAATAGATAAAGGGGCAGGGCCAACACACACACACACTCACCCAAGTCAGTGTCTCCACTCTCCACAGCCTTGCTCAGAGCCAAGTGACTTCTCTTCATCTTCAGCAAAAGAGGAACCTGTTCTCCAGAGCGAGCTTCAAAGTCCAGCAGCTGAGAGACAGAGAGAGAGAGAGAGAGAGAGAGAGAGAGAGAGACTATAACAATGTTTTATGGTATCTTAATTTTACCGTACAAAACTTTGGACTGTGTTGTTTTTTAAATGTGCTCTAAAAATAAAGTGGATTGGATAACAATACTGTCACATCTACAATATCTGTTCTCCAGAGTGAGCTTCATAGTCCAGCAGCTAGGAGAGAGACAGGTACACAGAGAGACAGACAGGGGCAAATAATCGGATTCTTTCTGTTTCTTTTCATTAATTGGGCGGGGAGGTTGTATTTGTGCGCTTGTATGTTCCCTTGTTTAGGGAATTAATTAAATAAAATTTCTACTGTAATGATAAATGTTTGTTGTCCCTCTTACCCCTGCTCTGTTGCTGTATAGAACGCTCCCTCAGTCAGGTTTGAATGAAAATTATAACTTACACACTGCAGCTAGTAAAGTTTAAATTAACAGTTTAATCAGTTTAAATCACTAAAAACACTGGAGAAGTCATTTTGTCAGGTCACATGACATCTCAGTTCCATTTTGCTTCCTGAGACACCCTGTCATACAGATGAGACACCCTGTCACAGAGGTGAGACTATACCTTAATGGCCAGCTCGGTGCGTCCACACTCGTATGCTTTAGCTGCGATGTCAGAGTAAGAAATTCCAGGAGCATCTCCCACCTTCACACACACTGCTCGAGCTATGGCCTCGTCTGATAGGTCCTTCTGCTGCACCTGGACATGCCCACAAACACCTCACAGTCACATAATGGGACACAGGGGGTG
The DNA here is from genome assembly GCA_016785285.1 of Brachirus orientalis. Taxonomy (NCBI): domain Eukaryota; kingdom Metazoa; phylum Chordata; class Actinopteri; order Pleuronectiformes; family Soleidae; genus Brachirus; species Brachirus orientalis. The sequence goes on along the minus strand of JAFBJR010019384.1, from coordinate 670,295 downwards.
GGATCAGAGGAGGAGGGCGGGGTCATCTTACCTTACATGACGCCCAGTGTTTGAGAACTCGACTGACGCCCTGGTAATCAGGAATCTTCAGGTAACGACAGATTTCTATGGCTAATGGATAAAACTGTCTGTACACCAGCCTAACAGACAGGTGAGAGTCAGGTCAGGTCATCATAAGTTTTTTGCATAAGAGTGCAGAAAGCCCTGGATTCTGTGATGAGTTTAGTTGAAGATGTTAATTTGAAAATACAGAGAACCGAGGCAACATGAAGACAAACACACACGACCTGACGTCCAAAACTTAAGATGACACATATCTCCAGAATGAAGATATTTCATTAGAATCTCTCACTGGAATAATCTACTCTGAGCTCCATCATTATCTGTGTTTGGTTTGAACCAGGATCTGATTGTCTTTTTACTGGTGATAACAAGCTCATTCTGGACTTTCAAAACATAACAAGATCTCTATGATTATAATAAACAATATTTATGATATGATGATATCAACCAACACAACAGATTTCTGTTGGGGGGAACAGTTCACAAAATCCATGGTTCAGTTCATATTGCATTTTTCGGTTTGGGTGTTTTTGCTATATTTTACACTCATCAGCATCAGATCTTATGAATCCACCATTTAGTTTTGTTGTTTGTTTGTTTGTTTTTTTTAAATCAGATATTCTTAAGATCATGTCACACAAAAACTGAAAGAATGTTGCTGCGTGATTAGGCACTGTGACAGTTTTAAAGGGATAGTTAGGATTTTTGGACATTAAGTTGCATGACATACTGAAGACACCAGTAGTCGAGTGGATGCAAAGCTGTCAAATCATTGAACGAGTTTTTGGTTCGGAGATTTCTCCCCAGTTCCAGGCCGAAAAAAATAGTTCCGGGAAAGAGCCAGGGTCAAAAAAAACAACTTTTGTACCACAAAGAAGCATGTTATGTTAACACATTTGAACTATAAAACAGCCATCCATCAGTAGGTCAGACCATGCTATCAATTTGGCACTATTTTCAGGCTTGTATCAGCGCAAGTCACTGGTTATGGTGTATAATCAGTTTTAATCAGAGTGTGTGAAGGAAATTTACCAAAACAAACAAGTCTGTCTATGAAACCAATGAAGATGGAGATCTTTATGACGCAGATTACACAGACTTTACAGTGCTTTATCAGAGAGACAGAAAGAGAAAGCATGTGTGTGAATGTATGTTTGTCTGGGGCCTGACACTGCAGAGAGTAGATACAGTAAACTCATCACATGAAACATGGTGATGAGTTTACTTGTGGTATGTGTAACCTTATTTCAGATGAAGTCGGCACATCTGCTTGCATGCACAAGTCCATTGCAAAACAGGGACAACCGAGAATACACTTGCTCAGGAGGCTGAACTCTTTTAATGTGAAGATGTTCTTATTAATTTTTATTGCTCATTTATAGAACGTCTTAACATTCTCTTTTTTCTTCTTAAGACAGACATGCTCTCAGCAGTCAGCATAAATATAAGCTACAAAATCACTGGGGTTACAAATAGACCTGTGTTCAGTCTGGGGTAATCGAGTTGTTAATAAGGCTAAAAACATAATTAAATATCCAATTCATATACTGAGGCACCAGCGCCCCCCGCGATCCTCAGTGGATAAAGCTGTAGAAAATGAGTGAGTGAGTGAGTGAATTCATATACTGGCATCTGAGCTTAAGTTCCTGCCCCCAGGTTGCCGGTTTTACTTATCCCTAAGCAGGACTAATAGCTACACCAAATCTTGTGTTCCCTTAGCCATCAGACAACTAAACCTAATTTGGGGTCAATCTTACTAACTTATTTATTTTCTTTTCCTATGTCCCCATTGTCTGATACCCAATGCTGTGACATGTTGCTGTGTGTTATTTGTGTATGTGAGAACTGATGATAGTGTATAGGAAGCTACAAATTAATTGCCTTTCTGGGATCAATAAGGTTTTCTGAATCTGATTCCAATTGCTGTTTTATCCCCCCCTTTTTTTTTTAACCACGTCATTAAAGGTAACACAAAATCTGAAATGCTCTCACACAGGAGAACAAAACAATGCTCCTCGTGCATCCTCTAATTCTGGCCCTCCTCCTGTGCCGCCTCTCACCATTTCTGCAACTGCAGCACTCACACTCAACACGCCTCAGCCTTAGCTCATACTAAATGAAAAAAACTCCAATGGGTTACTGGGGCAAGGTCCATTAATTTTCCATTTCTTCTATTTTACATTATCTCCATCACTGCCTTACAAGCCCCCATGCGTCATTGGTATGGACATTATGTCATGAACTGCACGAACCAAATTGTGCACACATGCCCTGAACTGTGACGTGTGCCCAACAGAACCCAAATGTTTTTTTTTGGGTGAACCATTCCACCCCTAACTTTGATGATCAATGGATAAAACAGTCTGGACACCAGTCTGACACAGAGACAGGTAAGACAGTTAAAGACAGACAGATAATAACAGGTGAAAGACAGGTCAGCACTCACCTGTCTATCAGAACCTGCAGAGTCAACTGTTTAAACCTGAGGTCTGAGGTCAAGGACTCAATCAGTGTGACAGTGTGTAAACTATATTTCCCATCATGACTCTCATCTCAGGATACTGTGTGTGTGTGAGTGGCAGACCCACAGCGCCTTCTCTGACAGCGTTGAGGACTCGCAATTCTCTGCACGTTGTCACAAACTGATCTGGACTGAAGTCCATTAGGAAACACTTTCCGAACGACGCCGCCTGGAGAACAACAGGTCACATGGCACGACAGACACCATAACTCTGACACATTGATATCATAGTGTGAATCTCACCCGCAGCAGAGACTTCTGGGTGTTGGTGTCATACTCGTGAGCTGCCGCTTCCACACACTGTCTTACTGCTTCTCCCAGCATGCTTTGCTCCTTGATCTCCCGCAGGTACTCATCTGCCTTCTGACTTGACTTCTACACACACACAGCAGATAAATTTATTGTTTTGAAACCAGCTAGTTCAGTGAATATGTCATGTGACCAGTTGAGGGCGTGACCTCATACTCGCGGTGAGCCTCCAGCAGCAGAGCTCCAGGAGCCATGGAAGCAATCTTAAATATGTCCTGACAAACCAAAGGAACTTCCTGAAGAAGGTCCTGATTGGTAGAGTTGATGATACGGACTCCATCCAGTTCTCCAACCAGAACACATGGGTCATCCACTGGGAACCTGAGGTCAGAGTTCAAGGACCAACCACAGGTCAGGAGGCCAATGCAATAATAATCTGCAAGAAACTGGATCTTCTCCTGTTCCACTCTAAACTGGGTCTTCGCTTGTTCCATTCTAAACTGGTTTGAACTGGACCTTCACTGTAAACTGGTTTTAACTGGATTTTAGACTGTTCCACTCTAAATTGGTTTAAACTGGATCTTCACTTGTTCCACTCTAAACTGATTTTAACTGATCTTCACCTGTTCCATTCAAAACTGGGTCTTCACTTGTTCCAGTCTGAATTGGTTTGAACTGATTCTTCACTTGTTCCATTCTAAATTAGTTTTAACTGAATCTTCACTTGTTCCACTCTAAACTGGTTTTAACTGGGTATTCACCTGTTCAATTCTAAACTGGTTTAAACTGGATCTTCACTTGTTCTATTCTAAACTAGTTTGAACTGGATCCTCAATTGTTCTATTCTACACTGTATGAACTGGATCTCCACTTGTTCCATTTCAAACTGGTTTTAACTGGATCTTTACTTGTTCCACTCTCAATTGATTTTAAATGGATCTTCATTTGTTCCTGTGCAAACTGGAGTAAAGGATACTGGATGGTGTCACCACAGATTCCTGCCACCAGGAGGAGTCTGTCCCACATAAGCACAACGGAAGGCTGCTGGCTCTGAGGTCTGCAACACCTGGACACAGGGACAGGTAAAGACAGTGGGACAGGCATACGCAGGCAGGTAAAGACAGTGAGACAGGTGGACAGACAAACATACCAAACCATTTGATTGGGTGTTGTTGTCTTTTTCATGTCCACTATACTGAGTTTGTCCTACAAAGAAAATAACCTGTCAGTCATTCACAGTGTCTCTACCACTTTATACACATGAGAGCTGAGTGGACAGAGAAGCTGCTCACCTGCAAGTTGGAAGAGCCTGTCCACAGGTGTCCAGTATCCGTGAAGAGAGACAAGTATTTGTAACTGAAAGACACACACATGTGGATGATGCTGCCATACTGAGGACTGAGACCTGGAGGACACTGAGACACAGAGAGGGAGAGACTGGTCACAGTCCTGTGTCTGTGTGTGTGTGTGTGTGCACGCGCACATGCGTGTATGTGTCCCTCCCTTACCACAGGGGTGCAGGATGTGTTGTCCAGGACAAAGAGTTCTGGTCCGTTGGACAGAAGAACTTTGGTTTGTCTGTCCTGAGTGAGGACAAGCCAGGAGGATGGTTTACCTTGCAAACCTGAGGACAAACAACACCGATACTATGACAACACTGTAACCAGAATACTGTAAAACCCTAACCTTCACGGACCTGAGGACAGACAACTAAATGATGTGCTGATTACTAGGACAACATGTGATAAGCAAACATTACCTGGGACTTCAGGTAACCTGCGCAGCTTAAGATCATCGATGTTGGTCGCCAAGGTAAAGCGGGAGGAGCCTGTTACTATGGCAACACCTGTTCCATAAGGAGAATGGAAGACTTTGGCCTCTAATACCTGACTCTGGACCACTTCCTTTATAAAACACACACACACACATTCAGAAGTTAGTTAACTAGTTGAGCTGTCAAACAGAGTATTATTTTATATAATTTTAATAACTAACCTGACCCATGCTGAAGTGTCTCTTAAATGATCCAAACAGGTCATAGATGAGAACTGAGCCATCTTCTTGAATACACAACAACTCATCAGTGACTGTCCAACCAAGATGGACGACAGGTCCACTCTTCCACTAAGAGAGAGAGACAGGTCAGGGACTGAGAGACAGTGTGTGTGTGTGTGTGTGTGCATGTGTGTGTGTGTGTGTGTACTCACAGGAAAACTGGTGATGGAAACTCCAGATGCAGAGTAAATTTCCAACTGAGGTCGTGAACTGGGAGAACGCCTGTGAGGTTCTCTGAGGAGAGCTGACAGACAGACAGGTCAGAGAGGGATAGGTCAGGGAGACAGGTGAGTGTGAAAGAGAGAGAAAATGCGTATGTACTAAAAGCTGATGTATTACGGTGTTGATTGTCATGGTGTTACGGTATTACGGTGTTGTTGAAATGAGAAACATAATTAACCAACAAGTAAAAACTGCAATGTTTGAGCCACATGTCATTAAACTCAATGAATTGTTGCTTTAGGTGATGGCTACAAATATTAGCTCTATATCAGCGTGTGTGCGTGTGTACCGATGGGTCCTCCGTACGGAGCTGCGGCAACAAAACTGTCCGAGAGTCCTGAGTCTCTGAGGTTCCAACACATGTCATACAACTCTGTCTTTCTGTAAACATAAAAATGAGGTAAACATAAACAACACTTAACCATGTCATACAGCTCTATCTTACAGTAAACAAACTTTAAATCGTGTCAATAACAATACAAGGCAAAGACAGGTAAAGACAAATCAAAAAGTAAGCTAAAAAATAAGTAAATAACACTTGTCTTAAAAAAAACTCTGTTTAACTGTTGAAAACAAATGAATTGCAACAAATTAGCATAAAACAACTGTCTCACGTTGACCGGGTTTCAATGTCACGATTAAATATTTACCACCTGTTTCACCTGGTACAGGTGCGGTTGGGGTGCCACTGAACAAGCTAGCCAACTGCCATTACTCCCCAGGAGCATATGTATGCTGCCCACTGGTGGTTAATGATGAAATTAAGATGTACATTGTCAGTGTGTTTACATGCATGGTAAAAGCCCATTTTTAGTTGGACTAAGACAAAAATTGGATTTTCTTAAATCTTACTAAAATGGACATACAAAAAATCCTAACACTAACATATAAAAAAAACCCAATTACTTCAGCATGTATACACTAACTTGGACTAGAGACGGCCTTGGTGTTCTGCGCATTCACCAAAATTTCCTCCCCGACATAAACTGCAGTACTGTTACCGGAAATCATACAGCAGTGACATACATTATTCATCTAATTTGTATCATGATTAACATGTTAAGATTAACAGAATGACAGCACGAGTCATCTCATGTTCATCTTGTTTGTTTTCCTGTGACATAAAGGTCAACAGGAAACTCAATCAATAGGCACTCGCTTAGAGAGAAACAGCGCCATCTACGAAGACGGAGTCATGACCAATAAATCAATTTTCTCCTCTGCATGTATACTTGGACTAATAAGATGTCCGATCGCCTGCCTTGGTCGGACTACGGCCTTAACTCGTTTAAAGTGTGCATGTCATGTACACAGTGATTTGTGTGTTAACCTAAGCAATTCTAATTATTGAAGCTAAGAGCCAATTTAATAAACTGGTGAATTAAAGGTTAAACTACCCTTGAGAAAACGTTAGCAGATTCAATAATAACCTGGTAATTTAACACTAAACCTAGTCTTAAACTAACGTCAACAGACTCACTGAAGAGGCAAAAAACACTTGAATAAACCGTATGCCATCAACAGGGAAGTGGCGGCTAACGGTTAACTAGAGAGATAACAGTTAGCTGCGGGCTAACAGGCAGCTGCTGACAGAGCTTCGCGGAGAAGATGAACTGACCGGTAAAACGCGTCTCCTAGCGGGTTCCAGTTGGCAGTGATAAAAGACATATTGACTATCGATAAGGACTCTGTTAGCTGTAAGTTGTTTGCTTCCCACAGTCAGCTGACCAGCTCCGTCTTCCTCCTCATTCACCTTTTTCTTCTTCGCTACACTGAGCGGCAGTTACTATTTCCCGTGTTCGCCCCCTGAAGGCCAGACAAAGAAATACATGACAGACGATTACAAGCAATGAGGTCCATTCATTTTAAACAAAATAATAAAAAAAACTGTAAACACAAATTATACAGTAAACTATTTTAAATTTAAAGTAAAGACACAAAGGTAATATGTATATATCACTCCAGACAAACCAAACAAGTTACATAGTGAACTAGTCAATAATCAATAATCAGTAATGTCATCTTTAAAACACAACGGTCAGAGGGGGAGATTAGTTTTTGCTGTGGCCACACACACACAGTCTGTGCATCAATGTAAAAATCGATATGCTTAGATCAATAACAGGAAGCAGCTCAAGAAAAACAGGAAATTTTAATAAATGTGTTATTGTTGTCTTTGAAAGGACGAGAGACATTAACACACAAAGAGGGGAAGAGAGAGAGAGAAGTTTCCTTCCAGATGACTTCACCTTAAAAACACGAGAAAACCCTTCAGCCCTGTTGTCATGGTGACAAACCCCGCCCCCTGGGTGTGGTCGCAAGTCCCAGAAAACTGCGGAGAGAGTGTGTTAACCCTTTCATCTTCCACCCTTTATTTTATAAACGTTTTTTGTTTATTTCACTGTTTTATTGTTTGTAAATACATTTCCAACTTAATTTCAATGCTCACATGTGTTTGATTTTATTCGATTTAATCTCTTTAGGACCTTTTCTGTCAGGACCAGTAGTCCTTATGGAGACCAAAACCTGGTCCTAATGAGGCAGAACTGGTTAAGTTTAGGACTAAGACTAACCAGACTTGTTTAGTTTGTCCAAATGAATGGAAGTCAGTGTAGAGTCCTGAGAAGAATAGCTGCACAACCTGTGTGTGTGTGTGTGTGTCAGCAGTGACAGGGTTAAAGGTGTGGATGTTTCTACAGTTGGAAAGTTAGAAGGAAAGTTTTCCTCTGAATCAACCAATCATACAGCAGCACACACACACACACAGAGAGAGAGAGAGAGAGAGAGAGAGAGGCTGAGAGCACAGACAAGAAAAAGTCCAGCGTGTTTTCCAACAAAATCTTTGAAATTTCTGCTTGTGTGAATCGTCATGGTGACCACTGAGACCCACCAGACCCAGGACCTGCTGGTCCCCTCTCTCAACCTGGACCAGCAAGACCAGCAGGACTACCAGGACCAGAACCAGGACCAGGACCAGGACCAGGACCAGGACCAGGACCAGGACCAGGACCAGGCCTCGCCCTCATCCGTCCTCGCAGGATTTGACCTGGAGAAAATGAGTCAAGGTCCAGTCAATGCCATCACAGTCCTGACGCTGCTTGATAAACTGGTCAACATGCTGGACGCTGTGCAAGAGAACCAGCACAAGATGGAGGTGAGAGAGGGTGGAGCTTCACCTGGGAGTCTACTCTGAGTGGAGACTAGTCCTGATAGTACCATGTACCAGAATCAGGATCAGAGCCAGTACTGACTCTGGTTTTGGACTTGGTTCTGACCTTGAAGTGTTTGACAAATTTAAGTTAAAAAAAATGTTGATTTAAGTTTGTATTTTCACTTTGTATAAAGATTCTGCCAAGTTTTAGACATGCCCCCCCCCCACTCTCTCTCTCTCTCAGTCTTGGTCTCTCCCTCCTTCCCCAGTTTCTTCCTTATGAAACACTTGAATTTAATTTATTCACTCATTCCTTAGAGAGGAAAAACAGCTTGTTTACCACATGATAAACAAGCTGTTTGCCTAAGGTTTTATTTGGCAATGACACAAGACTCCTCACAGAAAAAAATGCAATTTAAACCTCACTTTCTAGCTAATAATTTAAAACATCAGTTTCAAACTTAAAAAATAACTTTAGGTTCAACCAAGATTCGTTTGAACCTCAGATTTTACCTTTTATTCAATACATATTTGGTTGAAAACAAAAGCTCTGCCTCCAGAGATTAATCTGGTTCAGAGCATGTTTGAACAGGCAGATCCAGCTATTATCAATAATCATTTGTGTTTCAGGGCCACCAGGTGGAGATGGAGGGTGTGGTCAGAGGAATCCAGGCCGACATGACTAAACTGTCCAAGAGTCACAGTCACACATCCAACACCGTCAGTAAACTGCTGGACAAGAGCCGCAGACTGTCCGTCACCATGAAAGAGGTAATCAATACATCACACTATTAATGAACACAAATCCTCTATTATTCAGTATGTCATCTATTAATACATCTTGTCAATTAATCAATACATTACACCATGAATCAATACACCTGCACATCAAAATATTATCAGATTAAATATTGATCAGCCTGTGGATCTGTAATGCTGTATTGATTTGCTGTGTGAACCAATGAGCTGGATTGAATATCGATTGGTGGCAGGTGCGGGACAGGATGGAGCGTCAGGGAGCTCAGGTGAAGAAACTGGAGGCAAACCATGCCCACCTGATCAGCAGGAACAACTTCAGGGTGCTGATCTTCCAGGTAAGAGTTCAGAGGTCACAGGACAGAAGTCAGAGGCTGCCCAAGTTTGTGATGTTCTTGCGTGTGGCCTCATTTGGTCATCGTGTGCAGCAGGAAGTGAAGTGAAACAGATCAAAGGGGTCATGTGATCATATGGCCTGGTTGTTATGGTAACAAAGTCAGAAGACAGAGAAATCTTAATATTAAGGTAACTCTAGTAATATCTCAACGGTAAAAGTACTGACAGAGTAGTTTAACAGTACTACAGTACAAGTTTGTACTGATGCTGTAGTGTATACAGGTGTGCTCATACATTTACATACCCTGGCAGAATTTTTTATTTTTTTGGCCATTTTTCATGCAAGTCAGCACAAGAATTTAAGAACTGGGGGCTTTTCAGCTTTTTACCAAGAAAAATGGGCAGCTTAAACATTTCAGAGAAAGTGCTGCATCCACAACTACCATAAAAGAAAATTTAAGCTGTCATTAATGTTAAAGGGGCCAGTACGTGGTATTAAGAAAGGCTTCACCCGACCACTAACCATGAGTGAAAGAAAAGTTTTTGTATTATCATTCATGTTCTCTGAAAAATGGCCCAAAAAAAAAATCTCAAATTCTGCCATTGTATGTAAACTTGTGAGAACAACTGTATCAACAGCACCACAGTACAAGTGTGTACTGATACTGTGTGCTCATATCTTTTCTCTCACTGACACTAAACATTCCTCTCCCAGCTGTGGGTGGGTGTGTGTGTTGTAGAAACTAGTTCTGGTTCAGAACAGTTTCTATAAATTCACTCATGTTTCAGATTCCTCCTTTCTCCCCACCCCCCACTCCCACCTCCTCAGGAGGAGAACGAGATCCCCTCCACCGTGTTTGTGAAGGATCCTCCTCCGTTTCCTCGAGATCAGATCTTGGAGGAAGGAGAAGAAGCAGACGATGGCGTAGCTGCACCTGCAGAGGGTGCACTCACCACAATCGACCTGTCATCTGATGAGGACGTGGGTCTGGAGGCAGAGCTAGATGACGATGAGACATGGCCTCACGATCTGGAGAACATGGAGAAGTCAAGAGCTGAGAAACTGAAGCGGTCCAGTCTAAAGAAGGTGAGGGACAGAGAAAGAGAGAGAGAGAGGTTAGACAAAGATAGACAATAACTTTCTCTCTCTCTCTCTCTCTCTCTCCCTTCCTCACTCCCTCCCCCTCACTCTCTGCAGGTAGACAGTTTGAAGAAGGCCTTCTCCAAACAGAACATTGAGAAGAAAATGACTAAAATTGGAACAAAGATTGTTTCTGCTGAACAACGAGAGAAGATCAAACAGAAAACATCAAGTCTCAAAGTTTCACCTTTGACCTTTAGCATCAGAAAGGTGAGTCACATGACTGTTCTAATGTTTCCAGAAGGTTGTTACATGTTCCTCTGACTCCTGACTTCTCTCAGCCTCACAGCACCTCCGACTCTCAGCCTACAGACCCGAAGACCGAGGAGGCCCACGTCCAGGTCTCCTCTCTGGGTAGTACTGACCTGGAGGGTCCCTTCACTGAGGTCCATGCTGAGCTGGCTCCTGCTGAAGCAGAGGAGGGGGAGAAAGAGAAGGAGAGAGAGGAGAGTGGGGAGGAGATGAAGGAAGAGATAGATGTGTCAGTGCTTTCAGAGGGAGTCAGTCAGGAGTACGCACTGTCCTCTACCCTGCCTCAGGAGAATAAAGAGGAGGAGCCAAGGGAGGAGCAGGAGTAGCTTTAAAAAGATCAATGCCTTTCATTTACAACAGACCTGAGCTTCAGAGTTCTGCTAAATCCTCCTCTCATCTTTGTCTCTGAGACATGAAACTGTTAGCCTAGCCTAGCATAACACCTGGAAACAAGTGTAAACAACCAGTTAGCCTAGCATACTGCCTGGAAACAAGTGGACACAGCCAGTTAGCTTAGCATAATACCTGGAAATGAGTGGAAACAACCAGTTAGCCTAGCACAACACCTGGGAAGTTATGGAAACATCTGGTTAGCTTAGCATAATACCTGTAAAATAGTAGTAGCAGCTGGATAACAAAGCATCAAACCTGTAAAAACCTTCAAAAGAGTTTCTGAGATGAAAGTAAGACGAGAATTAGATGTGAACATTTATGTGAACATGTTTATAATTTAGAGCACCATTTGCTATTTTGTCTGTTGTTGATGAACATAAAACAAACACAGTATATACATGTAAGTGTATATACAATATACATATAGTATATATATATAATGTGTCCAGTGATATGTGCTGATGTTGTCACATGTCAAAGTGAAAACTTGTGTCTCTAAAATGTTTAAATATTTTATGATGTCAGTTGTTATTGCTTGACTGAAAACATAATAAAAACACGGACGCACATTTTCACTTTGATGTTTACTCTGAAATAGCTGCCTGAGATCAATGACTAATTAATAACATGAATATACCTTTGAAACATTGTCAACATTCCAACAGTTTCCTCTGACCAACAACACAAGTAATGAGAACAGTGGGGATTGAATTGATTAGTTGACTTCATCAAACTGATCAGCTGATCTACTGATTAACATCAGGCACAAAAATGTAACTGTTTTTAGGTCTGAGGTCACTGATGCTTATTATTTTACCATAAATTAAAGACTTTGCCAAAGAACTTTTCCTGTTTGTGTTTCCTGTTTGTGTTTTCTGTTTGCATTTCCTCTGCTTCCTGTTTGTGTCATGCATTTCAAAAACCCAGTAGAACAAATAAATAAAACTATGTAACAATGTTTGAATTTCTTGTGTTTCATTTTCAAGTCTGGATTAGTTCTGGTTTGACTTTGGTTCAACTTTGGATTAGCTCTGGTTTGACTCTGGAGTAGACCTGGGGCCTCAAGAACTTAGCCTCAAGATGGTTTCACAAAAACAATGGCGCATATGTTACCATGGCGATTTATTCTTCAAGTTACCAGGCTAAACAACAGGATATGTTAATCCTGCTGCTCATTCTATTCAGTCAGCTGTCACTCTGATCAGAAAGAAACATTCTTCATGATCTTCCGGATGTATTTTACCTCCGTTTTATTAACCTGCTTTAAAATATTGCAGTGATTACATGTTATTTTTTATTTTATGAAGACCAATGTTCATATTATTGTCAGAGGTTAGATCAAAATGTTTTTTATGTTAATATTGCAGTTGTTGTGATGATTAGAAACAGCTGAGGCTGTAAAGGTAGTTTCAATCTAGTCAGTGACGATCAAGGGCAATAATATAAAATACTCATTCATGTTACCTGTGTTTCTGTCACAGTTATGTTTTAGATGATAACGCTCTGATACTTAGACAGACTTTATGCAGTGTTTCGGGACAAGTACCTGTATGAGATGTATTTATTATTTTTGCAAGCGGTATTCTCTTATATTCAAATGAACATGTGGAAAATCTAAATAAAGGCAGGATTTGCCGCACTGTCAGAACTTTATGTGATAAAGTCAGTGGCTTTGAAATACATGGACGTAGAAACCATTCAGCTGGTTTTAATGCAGGCAACATTACTGGCCATAAATTGCTATAGCACATAAATGTCACTATAAGAATATTAATCGGTAATTTCACAAATCATGTTCTTTAACAGTTGCAGAAGGAAAACTCATGTTGTGTTGGAGATTTCTCTTGTGTGATTTGTCACTGGACTGAACACAGATCCACATCAAACGTCCTCCAGGAAACATGAAGGAGATTTTACATGCACAGTAAACAGCTTTTTTTTTTTTTTTTTTAAATCAAACTGGTAACTCTGGAAATTGCAAATATGATTTCAGTGGAGTATTGGTAAGTGAGGAGCTCATTTGGAGAAACTAATAATAACAAAAAGTATTTTTTACCGTTTTAAGTTTTATTGAAGTTTATGAAATCTGTTTATTTGTTACATTTGTTGCTTTGGCTCTGAAGTAAACCTGGATTAACTCTGGTTTAATTTACTGGATTAACTCTGGTGTGACCCTGGATTAAACCTGGATGAACTGTGGTTTGACTCTGGAATAAAGCTGGATTAGCTGTGGTTTGACTGTGGATTTAACCTGGATTGAATCTCAAAACTTTTTGACACGTGATGTGTATGAGGTGTAAACAACTCCCACAGGTTGACTTGGTTTCTGTTTTACTGGGGGACGATGTAGGAGCAGGTTTTAAGAACACAAGTGTGAACTCAGTCCATTTAGTTCATGACCTTTTCATTCGGTTAAACTGTCCCTGTCCCAAACACAGATGTCCACCATGTCAAGGACAATGACAATGGACAGGTGACCACCACATACTTGTCCACAAGATCACGTTAAAAAAAAAACAACTTCCCAGGTGTGCAACTCAACCTAAATATGTTACATCCTGTTCAAATGTCAGGGTAAAATGTACCAAGTCATTGCACACTCACAGAAATTGCTCTACATCAGTACTGAATCTGGTTGAACTCTAAATAAACTCTGGATTAAGTCTGGTGTAAGTCAGGTGTAAATACAGATTAGTTTGGTTAAAGTCTGGTTTACAGTGTTCAGGTAATGAAGGGCTTCTTCATGCCTTTCTAATCTGTTCTTATTTTCTACTGACATGCTACTGTGGGAGGGGCCAATGGGAGGGCCAATGGGAGGAGCCAGGGGAAGGCAGTGGTGTGCTCTCTTCACCAGACCAATAAAGAGTCAGAGGCATGGCCTGAGAAATCAGTGTACATGCACATAAAGATCAGAGTCTGACATTTGACACAGTTCAAAGTAGAGACTATAATACTGACTGTGGTACTACAGTAGTCATTGAAGTAGTGACTGCAGTAATACAGTATTTAGTGTAGCATTGACTGTAGTAGTGACTGGAGTACTACAGGCCTGAGTTTACTATTGACTATAATTCTCATATGGACTCAGCATTGGCCCCCTCTGGTCTCTCTTTGGTCTCAGTGTTGTCCCTGTCAGCATGTAGCTTCCAGGTGATAGCCGCCGCCCTGCTAACACGCAGGTATGGTGGGCGGAGCTCTGTGACAGACAGATGGATCCTGCTGTGGCTCTTCTATGATGTCATTGTCCACCTGACACTGGTACGTTTGTTTACATGTTTACAGGAAGGAGATTTTGTTTACAACAGGTTTGTTTACATGTCTCTGGATGTTTGTTTACAGGTCTCTTGTTTTTACAGGAAAGACAATTTGTTTACATGTCTCTGCTTGTTTACAGGAGGGGCCATTTGTTTACATGTCTCTGCTTGTTTACAGGAGGGGCCATTTGTTTACATGTCTCTGTTTGTTTACAGGAGGGGCCATTTGTTTACATGTCTCTTGTTGGGACGGTGCAGACATCTGAAGGTTTTCTTGCTGAACTTTGTGAGTTTGATTTATTTACTGACAAAAACCATCTTTTCTGTCTCTCTGTACCAATCTCTCTCTCTAACCTCTCTCTCTCTCTTTGTCTCTCTCTGTACCTGTTTCTCTTTCTAACTTGTCTCTGTCTCTCTAACCTGTCTGCCTCTCTGTAGGGAAAGAGTACGGTAAAGCTGACAGTCGCTGGTTAATTTCAGACCCGACCATCGTTTCCATAGAGATTCTGACTGTTGTCCTCGATTCTGTCCTTGTGATTCTGCTCATATATGCAGTGCTGACACAAAAGTACTACAGGTACTACTAAATACATTTATTTATGCAGTACAGATGCAAAAGTACTACAGGTACACATAAATTTACAGTTGTTCTCATAGGTTTACATACTCTGGCAGAATTTGCGATGATATTTTTGGCAGTTTTTCAGAGAATATGAATGATAATACAAAAATGGTTAGAGACTGGGTGAAGCCATTTATCAAACAATTATGTTTGCTCTTTTTAAAACATAATAACAACAGAAACTACCCAAATGACCCTGATCATAAGTTTACATACACTGGAGGTTTTGGCCTGATAATAGTGAACACACAGGTATAAATGGTTGCTAAATGTAACCATCCTCACCTGTGATCTCACTCATTTTCTACTCCTTTATCCTCCACATGATCTGTTTGCTTGTAATCAGTGTGTGTGTTTATAAAAAGTCAGTGAGTGTTTGGGCTCCTGACAGGCTCCTGCATGTTTCATCCAGTGCTGCACTGACGTTGCTGGATTCTGAGCCATGGGGAAAGTAAAAGAATGATCAAAAGATCTGCGGGAGAAGGTAGTTGAACTTTATAAAGAAGGAAAATTATATAAACAGAAAAAAAAGATATCAAAGGAATTGAGAATGTCATTCAGTAGTGTTGGAACTCTAATTAAGAAGTGGAAAATGAGGGATTCTATTGAACACAAGCCACAAAAATTTCAGCCACAAGCAGCAGAAACATAATTTAGGATGCAATGAAAAACCCAAAAATAGGTTCGGAGTTTTTTCTCTCCACTGCCCCCTAGTGTTTGCTCATTGTGTGAACTGTTGGGTTTCTTTTCTCTCTGTAATACAGTATTGTAAAGGTTTCGGCATTACTATGTACAGTGCCTTGAGATAATGTACAGTACGTTGTGATTTGCACTATACAAATACAAATTGAACTGAAGCCAATTGAGGTGTATTGCTGATGTTTTGGGGATGTGTGAGCTACAAAGGCACAGGGAACTTGGACAAAATTGATGGCAAGATGAATGCAGCACGTTTTCAGAAAATACTAGGGGAAAATTTGCACTAACCAGCCCAGAACCTGTGCATGGGATGTATTTGGATGTTCCAAAATGACAATGATTCAAAACACAGGGCCAAGTTGACCCTAACCCTATTGTCTACAGAAAGAAAGTGAAGGGTCTGTAGTGGCCATCTCAGTCTCCTGACCTCAATACCATTGAGCCACTTTGGGGAGATCCCACATGTGCAGTTCCTGCACGACAGACCAAGAATTTACAGGAACTGGAAGAATGGGCAGCTTTACCATCTGAGAAAATAAAATTCTTCATCCACAACTCCAAAAAAAAACTTGAAGCTGCCATTGATGTTAAAGGGGTCAATACATAGTATTGAAAACTAGGGTATGTAAACTTTTGATCAGGGTAATTTGGTTAGTTTATGTTGTCATTATGACTTAAGAAGAGCAAAGAAAATGAAATTGTTTTAATGACAAATAGCTTCATCCAACCACTAACCATGAGTGATGTGTTATCATTCATATTCTATGAAAAATGGAAAACCAAAAATTCTGCCAGGGTATGTAAACGTATGAGCACAAATGAAGGAGAATGAATGTGTGTGAGAACAGTTTACACCATACAACATATACACATATGTATATATACATTATATATACACACACACGTGTGTGTGTGTGTGTGTATATATATAATTTTTCATGTATTAGCAAGTTTAAATGACTAAACAGTCTCCACTGTAAACATACAACACTGTGCCTAATTGCCCAGAATTTCCTGAACAAAGGACATGTTTTACAAAACAATAAGAATTAATAAAAAAAATGACTTTAAACAACTTTTTTCAAACTGGGATTGTAGAAAATACTGTAAACATTTTCAGCTTCACATTCAATAAGTCTAACAGTCCTGAAAATATTTTCAGTACATGGGTGTATTCATTCGAAATGTTGTGTACCCAACAGTTCAGGAGTATGTGTGTGTGAGTGTGAGTGTGTATATACAATACCAGTCAAAAATTTGGACACACCTTCCCATTCAAGTTTTTTTTTTCTTTTGTTTGTTTAGTACATTCTGTATTAAAACTGAAGACATCTAAACTATGAAGAAACACATATGACCTGGAATTGTTTTCCAACCATATACTACATCTCTAACTGCATATATGAGGATGAGTGTGCCTCTGTCTTCACTGACTCTATACTGTATATAAACATGTATTTTTTTAAGACATTTTCTGCAGGTGACTCTGTGTGTGTGTGAGCTCTATGGAGGATGGATGACCTTCTGTCCTGACTGGCTGACAGGAAGTCCTCACCTGGACACGACTCACTGGCTCTACCTATGGGTTTACCTGGTCTTCTTTAACGGGGTCTGGGTGGTGGTTCCGGGTCTGCTACTGGTCCAGTCCTGGTTCAGTCTCAAGACTCTGCACAATGATGTCATCACCAAAAACAAATGATCAGCACTGACTGATTATTGATTACTGAACAAAGCTAAAGTTTCACAGTTTCCTGTTCTTTCAAAATAAAAGCGTTTCATTGCTGTAAAAGTTTATGTTAGTTATGTTATATAAAGTTATGTTTAAACATTTAACGGGGTCAGGGGCCTGTTACACAAAAGTAGAGTAAACAAATCTAGGAAAAAAACTGGGCTTAATCTATGCTAGTAAATTAATCCTGGTTTAGTCCATTGCAAGAATGTCAAACCAGGATGAGAAGGCTTTGTGGCTCTTCGAAGTCAGTCACGGATTCACGTTTGTAGTTTGTGGGTGGAGTTTCCCAGCATTCTTTGCAACACTCTGCAGATTTTTTCAATAGTTATAGTAGTTATTTGGTGTTTACATGCAAATGTAAGTGTCAAAAACTGTTGTTTGAAACTGACGATGAACACAATTAATTAGACACAATTAAAGAAAAGCACTCCAAACACGGGAAATTACACCAAGTGACGTCACAAGCTCACAACTATAACATCAACAACTCTTTAAAGCGATTTAATAAATAAACTTATAAATAACAATTAATTATTATTAATAATATAACATTTTATTAATAATAATAATTAAATGTTAATGTTATTATTAATTAAATGTTGATGTAACAGAGATTATTGACAATTATGATTATTGATTACAGAGAAACATGCTTACGTCAGGAGTTTGGACAGAAGACCAATCAGCTCCGGGTGCACGTGAGCGAGCACACTTGTTCTTCATCGCCATCATTTAGGCTGTAGGCCACACTTACATCCACCAGAGAGTGACGAGACAACAATGTTTACTCATGTTTGTTAAAAAACTTGGCGAGTTTTGTTTAGTTTGGTGAGTTTTGTTTTAAACTGGAGACATCAAGTGACAACAGAACCTGGTTCACAACAGGTCATCTTTAAAGTCCATCATGTTGATAATTCACTAATTCATTCAGCTGTTAAAATGTATCAAAACTGATGAATATGACTAATATTAATTAACATAGATGTTTTAAACTGCAATCTTTACATTTCAGTATTGTTATAAAGTCAAATGATAATGATCATTACATTTAACATTGTTGTATAATGTTAATAGCAATAATTGTGATATCTTAATTTTGTGTCAAATAAAAATAAACAGTTGTTAAGCTTGTCTCATGTTTGTGAACTAACTGGATGATTCACTTCAGTCATGCACATGATCGTTCACATGTGAATATTTTCAAACTAAAAGACACTATGAATTAATCAATGAATCGCCTTTAAAACTTGTTTGTTTATTCACATTTACAGACATTTAGTCGCTTCGTATCATACATTTAATTATTCATAAATCATCCCCACTTCCTCCTCCTCTCTCTCCTCTTTCATCCTCCTTTCCTCTCTCCTCCTCTCTTCTCTCTCCTCAGCTCTTCTTGATCAGTTTGTTGACAGAGATGAAGGCCTGCTGGAGGCCTAGTCCTTGTTTGGCGCTGCAGGCCTGAATCTCCCACAGTCGCTCTGTGTAACTAGGGAGGTCGAGCTGGGTCGAGATCTGAGGAAGGGGAGTAGAGAGTGAGAGCAGGAGGAAGAGAAAGAGGAGGAGGAGGAGGAGGAGGAGGAAACAGCTCCATCAGGAGGAAACTCACTCACTCTCCCACACCAAAGTACAAAGAGAAAATCTGCAATTTTACATCACAGCACACAGGAGTTGTTGATCCAATGCCTCCACCAGTAACTTCAAATTTATTTTATGAAATTCTGTGCTTGAAATCCTTCCTTCAGCTTTACCTCAGTGACACAAACTGACCACACGAGGCAGCAGTAGACCAGTAGCTTAGTTAACAAACATCAGTTTCCTGTTGATTTTTTTTTCTCAGTGTTGACATAGAGGTCAGAGGTCAGGACTCACCTCTCGTATGGTCACTGAGTTGGGCAGGTCCTTCTTATTGGCCAGAACCATCAGAGGAACTCCTCTCAATCTATCATCACTCAGAACTTTCTTCAGAACCTTCTGAGCCTCTGGAAGACGAGTCGGGTCAGAACTGTCCACCACGAAGACCACAGCCTTGCAGCCGTCCAGGTAGAACCTGAGAAGGAAGAGGAGGATGATGAAGAGATGGAGGAAGAGGAGGGGACAAGCTTGGTCAGAACTGTCTACTATAAAGACCACAGCCTTACAGCTGTCCAGGTAGAACCTGAGGAGCAAGAGGAGGGGATATTTATGTATGTTACCTCCAGTTTCGTCTCATGCTCTTCTGTCCTCCAATATCCCACACTGTCAGAGATGTCTTCTTATCCAGATCCAATGTCCCCACGTTAAAGCCAATGGTTGGAGTCGTTTCCATCACCTGCAGGTAAACAAGTGAACAGGTAAACAAGTAAATACACTTCCTGTTTATAGCATGAAGTCCTCACCTGTCCTGTCAGGAGACGAGCCAGAAGAGTTGACTTCCCTGCAGAGTCCAGACCCATGAGAAGCACCTGAATGCATCACACAACAACAAAAGTCACCTGAACATATCATACATGTTCTAACACCAGTAATGTCAAAGCATCACAGTCTCTCCAAAAAAGACTAGCTGTGCTTTAAGACATAGCTAAAGAGTTGGTTTAAGTCAGGTTAGGTCAGAATTGGTTACATTAGGGTTAGGTAATTTAATCTGGGTTGGGTTAGGGTCGGGTAATCTAATCTGACCTAATTTGTCCAAACCCTGTAACTAATGGGAATTCTAATGAATAAAAAAAATAATAATCCTGAAAGCATTACAAATGTTGTCACATCAGGTCCCTAAACACCCCCCACCACACACACACACACACACACACACACAACTGAAATCAATACAGTTATTGATCAAGTGAGTCATAAATCAGTCAAACGGATCAGTTTCTCAACTGTGTTTTCACGTTGAAAACATCTGGAATGAACATTGTTCTGTTTACTTAAACTAAATTTAAAGGGACTCAGACAATTGTGTGTGAGTGTGTGTGAGTGGTTTACCTGAGGACTGCTGGACGAGCGAGACTGACCCATCACTACTACTATTCTTCTTCGTCTTCTCTCTCTCTCTCTCTCACCTGAGACTTTAAACTCTACTGTAACATTTCTCAAATGTGTTCAGGTTTTCTTATGCCCTCAGCCATTGACAGAGCAACAACCAATCAGAGCAGGTCATGTGACCATGTGACAGGTCTGACTGCATTTTTGTTGCAGAGGTAGTTTCTCTCTCTCAAACACACACACACACAGAAATTTACGTATTATTTATTTATTCAGATTCAATATTTATATTCAGTTCTGTGTAAATGTTTTTACATCCTTAAATTCTGTGATCGTATGACATTTAGAGGATAAAGTTGTTTTAATTTATGAACAAACTGTCATTGAGTTTATGTGTATGTAATGAATAAACTGGCGTAATAATCCTTTATCACAGCAGTCACATGAAGGTCGTGTTATTGTTACAGTGTAACAGTAAGACACTCTAAACGTTACTTTTAGACTGATCAAAGGTGAGTACAGGCAGGACAGTTTGTGTGCATGTATATATGTCTCTCTCTCTCTCTCTCTCTCTCTCTCTCTCCCCGGGTATAAAGGCGAATCTCCTCCCCTCCTTTTTCCTTTCCCTCCTCTTCCTCAGCGGCCAGTCACCTTACGTCCTCTACTTCTTTTTCCGTCCTCTTCATCATGGGCTTCGGTGACCTGAAATCGGCCTCTGGCCTCGCGGTGCTCAACAACTTCCTGTCGGAGCGCAGCTATATTGAAGGGTGAGTTAAGTGGAACTCGGTAGAAAATAGAAACTCTGGAAACTGTTCTGCTGCGGTTCCGCCATCTTGGCTTCGCGCTGACGCTGCTGCGTGGCTAACTCTTAACTAGCTCTTAGCTAACAGGTGAATATAGTCCAGAAAGAGGCTCAAATAAGATACAGAAGCCACGTGACTGTTGCCTCGGCTTCCCCATCGTTCGCAATAACATTTATCATGTACAATAAATGAATGAATGAATGGATGAATGTAGCCACGTGCTAACATTAGCATGCAGTCACATGGTGCTAACAGATTGAGGTTTAGGATTATAATCCGAATACAAATAATAGACCTGTCAACATCAGCGTTTCTTTAAAATATTTGATTTGCACTTGTATGTATTAAACGTTTTTTAAGTCATATTTTGTTATTGCTAATATGACTTTTTAAGGTGAGGTGGGAGATTATTTTCTGGAGCATTTTTTTTTTTTTGCTGAATTGCTTACAATCCTCTTCACACCCCTATCGTAACAGAACTGTCACAGAAAAAAAAAAAAAAAAAAATAGTAACCTGTGGAGTGGACAGGACTGTAAAAACACTATCCAATCATAATGAATGGCCTGAACAAAATAATTGGATCGTCCTGATGCATCAAACTACCATCTATTCCTCCCTCCCCTCTTTGCACTAATCACGCATGGCAAACACGGAAAAGACAACATCGGAGCTCAAGCTAGTTTAGAGTTCAGAATCTCTGCCCAAGCCCAAACCGAGACCAGACAGATTTACTGCCACCTTCCTCGGGCCCTGACGAGCTGGGCTTGTGATTATATTTTTCAAAAAGAATTTGCCTGTTAGCTTAACATCTGGACTGACAGTCCTGAAAAGTCACCGTTGTTTTGTCATTCGCTCACTCTCGCCCTCGCCTCTTCTCACAGTATATGTGCACCCACATATACACTTGTCCTGTGGGGACACTCTGGCTTTCTCCCAGTATGCAAACCTACAGCCTTGGTTATAACGGCCCACTTCACGATTTTGAGGAAAAACTACTGCCAAAAAAAAGGCTGATGCAGAGTGATCCAAGACCCAGAGTGAACATCGGTGATGACAACTGAAAGCCCAGAAAGGGCTGCAAAGTGATGCCAAGTTTCTAATGGGACAGTTAGGGTAACTTTGATCTTCTCCGAGTATTCATTGTTTTCTGGCATTATGTTGTCATTAGCTGTATATCCATGTGATCTCACTGGTCTTTGTGAATAACTCTAGCATGTACCTGTGGTCTGGAGGCGCGGTTTCAGAGGGAAGTCTGAGGAAAGAGGCTTGGGCTTTTGAATTCGAAAGTTAGCCTGCTCGAACAGTGTTTTTTGTTTTTGTTTTTTCAGGATCTCCCACCCAACCTTTTTTTATACATGAACTAACCATTAAAAATACTAATACTACAGGAAAGTAGCTGTATTTTACAGAATCCCTAAAGGGGCATGAGCAAAAATATAAATTTCAGTTTACAGTTACACATAGAAACATAACAAGGTGCACAAAAGAGATCCCAGAATACTATCTTGTGCAGACTGGTAGTTCCTGGTGCTCATGAGAAACTGCATTGTGTGCACTTGAAACTGAAATTTTATTTAAAAAAAAAAAAAATCTGACTTGCAATCAGTATTTCATATTGATATTTGAATTGAATATTCATTGTGTAGTTTTTATTGATGTAGTGACTGTTTAGGTGATAAAATAATGGAATTCTAACCTTTGTTCATGTCATGTGACCTATCCTCAGGTACGTCCCCTCTCAGGCTGACGTA
Source organism: Brachirus orientalis (assembly GCA_016785285.1). Taxonomy (NCBI): domain Eukaryota; kingdom Metazoa; phylum Chordata; class Actinopteri; order Pleuronectiformes; family Soleidae; genus Brachirus; species Brachirus orientalis. The sequence goes on along the minus strand of JAFBJR010019384.1, from coordinate 647,333 downwards.
GCTGTCTTTGATGCCATCTCAACTCCACCCTCAGCTGACCTTTGCCATGCCCTCCGCTGGTATAACCACATCAAGTCGTACCAGGACCAGAAAAACAGGTGAGGGAGCAGCTGAGTGTGGGGGGGCTGGGGGCAGGACAGCAGGGCAGCACAGCAGTGATGTCAGTGCCATCTCCTCAGTCTTCCAGGTGTGAAGAAGCCACTGGGTCAGTATGGTCCTGCGGGTGTGGCTGACACCACCACAGTCTCCGCCCCTGCCTCAAAAGAGGACGATGACGATGACATTGACCTGTTTGGCTCTGATGATGAGGTGAGGTCACGGAGGTCACAGTAAAGGTCATGATGTTGAAGTGATTGTAACATTGTGTGTCTGTCTCAGGAAGATGCTGAGGCAGAGAAGCTAAAGGAGCAGCGCCTTGCCGAGTACGCCGCCAAGAAGTCAAAGAGTATGTAATGACACCCACCAATCCATGATCGATTAATTTTTCACCCTGGAATCAATCACTCATCAAACTCTTTGTGATGATCAATCACCATCTTTCGGCTGAACTATGATGGACAGCATTTTCACCTGACAAGAGTTTTGGCCTTCAACAGTAAGTCACACAGCAGAATGGTTTCCATAATAACAGGCTCCACCTCCCTGTCCCCAGAGCCCGCCCTCATTGCCAAATCCTCCATCCTATTGGACGTGAAGCCATGGGACGATGAGACGGACATGGCGAAGCTTGAGGAGTGTGTACGCAGCATTGAGATGGACGGACTGGTCTGGGGACAGTGTAAGACCACGGATAAATATTCTAATATTTCCTGTTTGGATATTAATGCAGAATCATTCCCAAATACAGTTTTGTCTTAACAAATGAGATGACTTTGTTTTTTTTTGTTTTTTTAAATGAACATTGCTAGTAATTATTGATCAGGAGGCTGCAGAGCTGATGATGATCTAACTCACCATCTTTCGGCTGAAGACGTGATGGAAATTTAATAATCTGAAAACTCTGCAGATTATAATCTGACATGTTAGATGCTGACTGATCTGTGTATTGATTAGTGATTATCTGTCAACAGCCAAACTGGTGCCGGTGGGTTACGGCATCAAGAAGCTTCAGATTGGCTGCGTGGTGGAAGATGACAAGGTGACGAAATAAATGGTCATGAAATAAATGGTGACGAAATTAACCATTTGTAAGTTTTCTAACATGTGACATCACTTCCAGGTCGGCACTGACATCCTGGAGGAGAAGATCACAGCCTTTGAGGACTTTGTTCAGTCCATGGATGTTGCTGCCTTCAACAAGATCTGAAATGACAAATAAAGAGCACTTGCAAACAATTACTTTTGTCTGAGTTTTAATTGATTGAGAGTGTGTTGTGATTAAAGACACTGGGGTCAGAGGTCAGCATGGTCGTAATATACCTGAAGCCCAAATTCCACAACTTGATATTTAAGTTTTTGTTTTTATTGTTAAAAAATAATTCACCTTCTGTAACAATGAAAAGAAGCATCTGGCTGCAGTTCCCCGTGGGGACCTGGTTGTGGCAGCACTTCTGTAGTTTGTGCGCCGGAAGTTCCGTCAGCAGTACGTCAAGAGTAAGACCGGAAACTACAGAGCAGAGGAACAAGGCGCGGAGGAAGAAGCTTTTAATCGGCCCAATAACTTCAAAACGTCTGCAGGTAAACTAATCGATCGATGTTCCAAGTTTGTCTGTCGCTCACTTAATCCGGTTGAACTGTAGCGGTGGACCAGCGCACCGAAGCTAGTAGCATGCTAGGACTAACTGCTGCCGTAAACGGCGGAGCCACGTCAGCAGCGTCACGGTGGTATCCGTGGGTTCAATTTAACCCGGACTCAACCCGGGTTTAACAAACCACGTTTAAACTGGCGCTAAAGTCTGTAGGTATCTGGATGTGATCAACAAATCAGAGCATAGCTGCGCCCTGATTGGTCCGACCGGAGGAAACGTCACGGAAGAAATAGAAATTACTACTCGGATACTATAAAGATATCGACATATTTAGAAAAGTCGGCGGAACTAAATTTCTTATAAAATGTAAATTTGATGTATCGAAAACTCCATTAGGCTCTCCAATTTCCATAAACAAGCACTCCTGTTATAGATGTTTACACTGCACACCACCCTATTGTGGAACAATAGGGTCATAACTATACTCTTTTTGACACCTGATGGTAATCTGTCTTAATTTTAAGAATTCACAGCCAAATTCAACATTAGCGTTTCTAGAAGAGAATATAACAAAATCTGCAAAGCAATGCCTCGTCATTCACCTCTTACATTACGCCTTCCTACCTTAAAACTAATTAAGGTAATTTACTAGACAAGTGTAGCATTCAAATGACTTTTGGTGTCTATGGATCATGTCTTCTCAAAACAGATTTAGAACCGTCCTTACAAGAAAAGGCATTTTCTGTCTATATTTAATACTCAATTCCCCCAAAAGTAAAAGAAACCTATTTTAGAAAAATATCAGCTATTTACCCTGTAAATGACTTTCTTCACAAGATTCAAGCTCACAGTTGACCCATGCTCTTTTTGTCCTTCTGAAGGGGAAACCATTATTTATTTTTTGTCCTAATGCCTCTGTATTCAGGTCAGACATGATTGGTTATCTCTGAAAATAGAAAATATACCTAGGTTTACTAGAGCACATGGTATTCGAAAATAACTGACATTCTTAATCTGGTGATTTTATTTGGTAAACACTAGGACTGAACGATCTATCGTTTTGGACCGAAAATTGCGATTTCAGACAACATAATTTTGGGATCGTCAAAGCCGCGTGTTTTTTTGTTTTTTTTGCAGTGCTCCTAACTGACACAGGTTTTGTTTCCACTATTTTACACCCCGTGACCCTCAGTCGATACAGCGACACACATATGCCGCCTCCCTACCATCCGGCCAAACTCACCAATCAGAAGTGGCATGCTGCGCGAGGACAGGTCACGTGTTCTCGAGTCCAGCCAGTGTAAGCTTGTCATCAATTTTAGAAATGGCTTCAGCGGGACCGGAAGCGGTGTCATTTGGTAGTATTTCGGATTTGAGGCTGAAGACAAACATCAGAAACAGGTGCAATGCAAAACATGCCGGGCCAAAGTTGCCACATCCAGTGGAAACGCGACCAGTTTATACCGCCACTTGAAAGTTAACCACGTAGATTTGCATGGCGAGTGCATGGCGAGAAAGTCCAGTGAAAGTGAAAGTGCAGCTTCTTTGTATGACAAAACCAGCCGAAGAAACCGGGAGATAACGACGTGCCTGTAAACACGGTCACCAAAGAGTCGTTTAAAAGCCTCCTCCGCACGCTGGATAAGAGGTATGTGCTTCCCTGCCGCACATACTTCAACCAGGTTGCCATCCCACAGCTGTACGCAGAATGCAAAGACAAGGTTGTAAAAGAGCTAGAAAATGTGGAGTATTATACCACAACTACTGATATGTGGTCAAGCAGTGGTGTCTTTGTTTAAAAAAGGTGTTGACTGTTTTTGTTATAATTTATTTTTAATATTTCTGTTATATTTTCAATTATATGTCTGACATCTTTTGCAGGTGGGAAAAGATAGGGTCGTTTTATTTTGAAACTTGATTTAAGGAAAATCGTGAATCGAAATCGCAATATCTGACAGAAAAAAATCGCAATTCAATTTTTTTCTTAAAATCGTTCAGCCCTAGTAAACACTATATTCATTCATGTAAATGGCAAGGAAATGCACCTTCATTCACAGCCTTCACCAATTATTTTATGTCATTAAAAATGATCTAAAGTAACGATAAGGTTAAAAGACTACACATCTCTGCCTCAGTCTCTGCTCGTGTAACTCTGGCCTATTTTCTGTTCATGTTGCTGTTATATTAGATGACCCAACTTTAATCCCCATTGTAATTGTTACACATGTTGTACTTAATATATTTTATTTCCGTCTTGCCTATACTTTATAAAGTATTTTGAAAAAAATAAATAAAAATACAATCAAGATTCAGTTCAAGATTCTGTTCACAGCATAGATTATGAAATAACTCAATTTCTATTATCAGATATCAACAAGTTCATAATGTTCAGGTTTCTCTTTCCTCATACTCTCTCTCTCTCAGGCTCATGGACTCGCTAACTGAACCTCTCGCTTGGCTACCGTGGATACAGCATGGAGCCCTCTGATTGGACGGATACTATCTTGAATCCAGGTGTCGTTTCTGTCTTTGTAATTGATGACAAATCAACAGGTTTGTGGTTTAACTCTGTATGTGTGTGTGTGCAGATGACCAGCAGGGGACAGCAGAGTCCTGCAGTAGGTTAGTAGGGTCATGTTTTTTGACATATTAAATTTTATACTTGCATTATTGATGACGGTGTCGTGTGTGACTGACAGGAAATGGGAGGAGCCTCAGTCGGTGGGGCGTGGCTATTGTGGTTACTGCAGAGTTCTTTATGGGAACCTGGAGCAGGTAAAAACAGTCATGTGATTTCAGCTGTCCAATCACAGTCACTTGTATGTGACGTCATTATGTTTGTCTCTCAGCACCTGTCGAGTCTACGACACCTGCACTCTGTCAGGATGTCCTCCAGGAGCTCCTCACCCTCCTCCTCTGTGGGTGGCGGCAGACTGATGCTGCTGGAGCGTTTTTTACAGGATGTTCTGAAGCACCACCCACACAGCTACAGTGACTCCAGGTGAGTAAAACAAACACACATGAAACAGCGGACTCTGTAGCTGTGTCTCAATCCAGGGGCTGGATGCTCTCAAGTGCGCAGCCGATGGAGGAGACGGAAGTCGTGCGCTATGTGAAATGAGACAGTCCAGAGGGGTATACATTCCTTTTCTTCCTCTCCTAATAAATTTTGGCAGGCTGCACACCGAGTCCTTAAATACTGTTATCTACAGTTCAAAGTCCTGAATCAGACTTCTTCTGCTCCTTGAAGTCTGACTGCTGATTTAAGCCCTAATCAGCCAAAACATTCTACAAATCTATTAAATGTAAACATATTTGATGTAAAAATGAATATATCTAAAATATATTTTATTTTTTAACATAATTATAGAACTAAAATTATTCTTAATAATTATAATTATCTTCTGTCAGTTCTAGTTTTTGTTCAGCCAGTTTACCAGTTTTGTGATTATTTATTAGTTTTGATGGACCCTCCAGTTAATATTATTTTTTTTAAATTTCATGTAATACTGGAGTAAATGTAGATGACACTGGTGTGTGATGTATCACAGGCTGAGAGACAAACATGGACAAGACAAACAATTTCCTTTAAATGTGACGTACCTGGAATATAATTTGAACAACAGATAGAATAAAACATTATTTCTAAAACAATATTTTAACATCGTATATTTAAGTCAACTAATCAATGCAGTCATGTATAATTATTGATTATTCATGAATACACAAGTAATAATATCAAGAATGTGTTGAAATTACTTAGTAGGTATTAAATGAAATATACTTAATTATATCATAATTATATTTTATTTGATATTATTTTTATTGAGTTAATTTTATTTATTCTTTGCATTTTTGTTTTGTTTACTATCATCTAGGCTCCACCGAGCCAATTCTCGTGTTGCTGTAAAAAAAAAAAAAAAAAAAAAAAAAAAAAAAAAAAAAAAAAAAAAAAAAAAAAAAAGCTCACTGTGAAGGATACACAAATGTATCCTTCAAAAATGGGCAAACTTCGGCCGGCAAATGTGGCCAACGTGAGAAGAACTCGATGAGTCATGTGACAATTGGGACTGCCTACAGCGCAGTGCTGTGATGCATTTTACGACATCCGAACAACGAATTCACACTTAGGAGCATCCAGCCCCTGGATTGAGACATAACTTGTGTGTGTCGCATAGCCTGACTGTGTGTGTTTTCCATCAGACCCTCACACGCTGACCTTCCATCAGTCTCTGCCCCTCCACCACTGAAGGTGGAGCTTGATGAACTGCATTGCTCAGATGATGATACTAAAGAGTGTCCACCCAGCTCTGACCACGCCTACTGTCAGTCACCTAATCAACAAGAGGATGATGGCATCCACAGCCAATCACAAGGCGGAGTCGCAGAGAGACTGACTGCACCAATCAGAGAGCCAGATGACACAGGCACCACCCACATAGCACTCACACACTCACAAGTCCTCATAACACAGGTCACGCCCACATATACACAAGCCCCGCCCTCTATTCACAGAAAAGCCCACAGGAAGACAAATAGAAGGAAAACCAGTGACTCACCCTCGCCTCCCTCCAGGCCTTGCCCATCAATTATGAACCAGAGAGCAGGGACTGCAGTGAAATCCTGCCCACAGTCTCACACATCAGACCTGAGGCCGTGGCTCAGCTGGCAGAGAAAGGGAAGAGAGGCATTCTTCTCAGGCCAGGAGGAGGAGGTGTGTCCTTGTCACAGACACAGCACTATAGGCCAAACTATCCAGGAGGCAAGTCATCGCTGTAGCCCTATAGACCAAACCATCGAGGTGGCATGTCCTCTCCACAGTGCTATAGACCAAACCATTGAGGAGGTGTGTCCTCACCAGTTTTCAGAAAATTATAATTAAATCTAATGAAAAGTGTGTTTGAAAAACAGTTTGTAAAGTCATATGACCAGTGTGTGACCCTGTCTTGACCTCAGGTGATCGAGCTGTTTTGTCATGAGACAGAGAGCTTCCACATCAGTCTCCCTGTCTCCATGAAAACGGAGAGTGACACACAGTGGGACACACCCATGCAGGTATGTGTGTGTACAGTATATACTACATGTTATAATGAATGGCAATGTTATTATTATTATATATAGATTATTATAGTATATCTGAAGATTGTATATAATTATTGTTGCTATTTAAGTAATTTAAAGTAGTGTCAATGCAATCCTTAACTGATTAGTTAAGGATTAGGGTTAGTCATTAACTGGTTATAGTTAGGATTGGTAAAGGTTAATTAAGAGTAAGAAGAATAGCTGCACAAACCCGTGGAACTTTGACCTTTTCTGTCCACAGGGGGTGCTCACACATACCTCACACACTCCTGACCGGGCGAGGCAGGCAGAGGAACGGTTCTGGGGGCGGGGCCTGGACAGTCTCCTGGATGTCCAGGTGCAACTGGAGGATCAGGGGTACATGCAGCAGCTTAATTCTGCCCTCCTCAGTCAGCAGAGAGCGGGGGACGGGGCCAGGGTAGAGCAGGGTTTCTGGACCCGTCCCATAGAGGAGGTGTTGCCTGTCCCCGCACATATCCCACAATCCTTTAGGGGTAAGAGCTGGGCACAGATTGAGCAGGAGGATGAGGACAAGGTGAAGGAGCTGGTGGATCAGTTCAGACGAGGAACGTTTGTCTGCTACTTTGACAGTGACAGCCTTGCCAGGTGACACACATGCACACAAACTCCTGTATTCACTCACTCATTTTCTACCGCTTTATCCTCCACTGAGGGTCGTGGGGCGCTGGTGCCTAACTCCAGGGGTGTCAAACTCATTTTAGTTCAGGAGCCACACACAGTGCAGTTTGATCTCAAGTGGGCCACATTTAATGAAGTGTCTTTTTACAAAACATATTATAAACAACCGGAAATTTCTTGAGAAAAATAAGTGTAATATTATACCTGAGTTCACTATTTACACATGTGCATTAAAACTTACAGATCACAGTGGATCAAAGGCATTAAACCATTTGTCACATGTATCTGGAACAGAAAATATAGTAGTTCATTATGTCAATTATCAAATCTGACTGGCTCTTCTCTGTGTTTTCGTCAGTGAAAACACACATGGAAAAACAGTTTATCCTCCTAACAAAAAGACTCATGTAATAAAATCTATGTCCGCTTACATCTTTGAAATCTGAAGAATATGTTCATGTCTTTATATCACTGTTAAACCGATTTTTCCAACAGGAGTTGCAAGTTTGTAAACCACTCACTCTCCCACATCAAACCCCATAGAGAAAATCAGTAATTTTACATCACAGCACACAGGGGATGTTGATCCACTGCTGCCTCCATCAGTAAGTTCAAATGTGTTATTTTCAGTGTTTGTGTTTAAAACAGTTTGTTCAGATTTACCTCAGTGACACAAACTGACCACACGAGGTAGCAGTAGACCAGCAGCTCCTGTGTCCCTGCAAGCTAAAATCACGGATTCTTTCCATAGACTTTGGTGTGGGAGAGCGAGAGGAGCAAATAAGTCATACATTATTTGGACCTGTTTATTATAATAAGTATTAAAACTATGATGACTTTACTCTTAGATATGGTAGGAGGAGCCAAAAGAAGAAGGGGTGTGTTGAAAACAAAGAGTTGAAACCACACACTGACATGTTGCCATTACTGGATTGTAAAGAGTCTGTGTACAGTAGGAGGAGGAGAAGGGGCAGCAGCTTCAGGGTGGCATCCAGGTGTCAGGTGAGTGTGACATCGTTGACAAAATATTTGGGGTTAACCCAAATGACTAATGCCTTCATCCTCCCTCAGGTAGTTAAAGTAAGTCAGAGCACACAGACTGTCCAATTGGTCATCCCAGCTGTCCGTCAGCCTGAGACTCCGCCCATCAGTGTCCCTGCAGTCAATCAGGAAACAACAGAGAGGACTCCCGAGGCTCAGACATGGCTCCGCCTCCCTCCATCATATTCCAATGTCGTCACACCAGTGCAGCATCACACCTCGTTGGTTTACCTACTGTGTTTGCCCCCATGCTCTGCTCCCAAACCTTCATCAGGCCCCGCCTCCAAAGGCTGCAGGAAGAGGAAGAATCCAGTAGATCTGCAGAAGATAAAGGTCAAATACAAACGACTTCCTGTTAGGTTCTACGAGCCGATTACCAACCGCATCCTCAACAGCGCCCCCAAACGCTTCCGACTGCACCAAGGCCCCGTCCCCTCAGGCCCACCCCCACCATGTGTCCGTCAGCTGTTTCGCAGTCTGAGTCCCGATCTCAACATGGACACCTCACCAGGGGAGGTCAAAGATCACATGACAACTGCCACCAGCACACTCAGTAGAGACACAGTCAGGAGGCGGGGCCGGACATCCAAAAACACACCCCTTCCACCTCACAACAGACCAGAGCAAGGCAGGGGGGTGAGGAAAGAGAGGCCACACTCCCTGCCCTCCAACAGAAGGACCAGGACTCAAGCCATGTCTTCTCTGCCAAGAAGGGAGGGGCTACGGAGATCTGGTCCTGCCCCAGGACCACCCCCACCACGCCGTGGGAGGAGCCGCAGGGTACGAAGGTAGCAGAGCATAGGAAAACCTGGTCACATAATTAAAATGAAAAATAAAATTTATATCAATAAAATCTGATTTTACAGTTTAATATTACGTGTGATTTTTTTTAATGACTGACATAAAAAAGGTGTCAGGTTTAGCTAAACATCAGCAAATGAGATTTTTACATTTACTTTAAAATTTAGTATATTTTTGGGTGTGTCCCATAAGTGTCACTTATGGGACACACCATGTAACTGTTGTTAACTTTCAGATGTAAATGAGTTGAATAAACGTCTCACCTGCTCAGTATGTGTTCAGCCTCAATGTGTCTATGAGGAAGTGGACAGCTCCTTCCACCTTCTCTGCTGCTTCCACAAGCTCTGCCCACTTCATGTCACCTTTACCCACACACAAACTTGGGTCACTGTTAGAGCTGAACCCAGACCCCTTAACCCATTCAGACAAAAATTCAGAAATAGTTGCCAGGTTTCTCACCGGTTGTCCTGTCCGTCTCCATCTCAGTCTTTAGTCTTTTGACGGTTCTCTGCATGAGCTCCTCTGGACTACATTTCCCATCATCCTCCTCTTCTTCCTGTTGTCCTCTCACCTCTGGTTCTTCCTCTTCTCTTATTGGTTGACACACACATCCATGATCTTCAGGCTCCTCCTTCTCACAGTCTTCCTGTGATGAAGCCAAGCCCCAGTGGATTGTGGAAGATGGAGTTTCTTCCTTCATCAGCAGTAATTCCTCTTCGTCCACCTCAGAGTCAGAGGTCAGCATTAGATCTTCAGTCTCCTTGGTGACATCATCAGTCTCCTTGGTGACATCATCAGTCTCCTTGGTGACATCTTCCATCTCTGTGATAATGTCTATGTGTGTCCTGTTGTCGTTGACTTGTTCAGCCTCGATTTTGTACAAAGCCTGAGGGAAACGTGTCACATATCAGTGACTGTGACTCCACCTCCTTCCCATCATGTCAATTTATCATGAGTTTACCTGAGTGAGCGCCCCCTGCAGGCTGAGGTTCTGCTGTCTCAGGGTTTCTAAGGCAACCTCCATCTCTGAGCACCTGTCCTCCAGGATGCTCTGCTCTGACTGGACGGTGAGTCGCCATGCTCGCATTTCCTGCTCCAGCAGCCTGACCAAAGCAAAACAAATAAACAACAAACACATCAGACAGCTCCAGCAGCCTGAGCACAGCAAAATAAACCAAGAATAGTCAAACAAATATTCTCACCATTTGTCACGCTGCAGGTTTGAGATGTCAATCATCGGAGCTGCCTCCTTCACAGGTTACAAACAACAATTATTAATAAACAAAAACAACATCAATAAACACAACAACAACGATAAGATCACCTGACGTGTCGGTGTCTCTTCCGTCTGTTGACCTTTGGTTGAGCAACAGCGAGGTGGCTCTGCTTCGGGGGCGGGGCTGTGGCTCTGATGGACAGCTGTGTCTCCCAATCGCGGTGAGGTGGTAGAAGGGGGTGGGGTTCTGAGGAAACATGACAATCAGCTGTTTCCTTTTAAATATAAACAGTGAAGTCACACCTGTCTCACCTGTTCGGAGTGTCCACTGGCTCGACCCACCTCCTGCTGTCAGCCTGCCTCTGAGTGAGTCTCCGTGGTAACAGAGTGAAACGAGCACGGCGGACCAATGAGGACACAGTCTCTCTCCAGGTGGGCTGAGAGAGACAGGCACGTATGAAGAGACAGACAGGTGAGAGAAAGACATGTATGGAGAAACAGATTACAAAGAGAGAGACAGGTGAGAGACAGATGCTGTGCATTGTTTTCTAGCACTGTCAGAGATTTCTCCCTGTCTTTTTCTCTCCACTGACCCCTAGTGGTTGCCCCGTGTGTGAACTGTTGCGTTTCTGTCTTACAAGGCTTGAATTACAGTATCTGATTAGGTTTGACTGGACTGTTTTCAACTATTTGTAAAGAAAAGTGCTGTATAAATAGTTTAATATTTCTCTCTGTGTCTTACTCTCTCACCTGTGTGCAGTATTCCATCAGTGGGTGGAGCCTCTTGTGTCTCTTTGATTGTCGTTCGTTCAGGAAGCAGCTTTGACACACGTGAACGTTCACACACTTCAGACATCGATACCTGCATGCACACACACGTCATCAGCACCGTGACATGACAACGTGACATCAGCATCATGACATGTGACGTCATCATGATAACATGTGACGTCAGCCTTATAATATAACGTGATACAGCCACATGGTAACAGTCATGGTAACAGGTGACAGCATCATAACACGTGGCATCATTCTCATCACGATAACGGGTGACATCAGCATCATAACATGATAACGTGGAATCAGCATCATATGATGGTAACGTGACATCAGCATTTTAAGATGTGACATAAGCAGCATCACCTCAGTCCACTTATGGGGAAGCTCTTGCAGGTGTGACAGCGAACCGCATGAGAGACGTTCTGACTGACAGACAGCCGATACAGAGTTGGTAACCATAGCAACAGGCACGGTTCACTCTGCAGCCATGCCAACACATGCTCCACGCTCACTGTTGGAGTCAGCGCCTGTGAATGCTCAGAGTCAGTATGTTGCTATGCCAACCATCAATCAGCTGTTTGTGTTTATGTTCTTACCCTGTTAAAACATGAGCTAACCGCCGTGTCTACGCCACCAAAAACCACGCCCTCCTGCACCGCGGCTGGAACCTGAACACATGACAGACATGTTTGAGAGACAAGAAGAGAGGCATGCTGGGAAATATGGTGACGTTTACCTGACTGAGGTCGTTCAGTAAACACCGGAGTGCAGATCTGCTGACGCTTCCTGAGGTCGACTGACTGATGGTGATCAGCGCTGAGGAAAACATTAACAACAACAACAGTAATAACAACATTGACAGCAGCAACAACATTAACAACACGCGTCCGTAGATTGACAGATGGTGATCAGCGCTGAGGAAAATAACAACAACTAAACTGGACAAGAAACTATTTCGATATCCCCACGGCCATTTTTCAGAGAATATGAATGATAAGACAAACTTTTTCTGGTTCATGGTTAGTGGTTGGGTGAAGCCATTTTATGCGTCATCCAGGTCCCATGTTTCGGCCTCTCGTACACATGGGACCGGCGTTCTGGGTGCCCTGAAACGATACTTTTTGAGAACGGGTTCCATAGTGGAAAAATCTGGCAACGCCGCCTTCGCGTTGTCGTGTAGACGGGGAAACCGATACTTTTTGAAAACGATGACGTCACTTTACCTTCACCGTCACGTGACCAGAACAGGAAGTAACCTGACGCACCAATTGTTTTGGCGTGTCCGGTGGCTCTGTCTGAGTCTGTTTACAGCGCCACAGGTAGGTGTGACATATGTATTACATCGATTTCACCATGTGTTCCGTTCCCATCTTTACGCGACGCGTTTCTGATCCGTTGTCGGTGTGTACGCGATTTTTTTTCAGCCCGCAAAAAAAAAAAAAATCTCGTTGTCTTGCCGTGTGTACGTAGTCTTATTATCAAATAACTGTGTTTTCTCTTTTTAAATTGTGTTTGCTCTTTTTCTGGATGAAACATGCAGGGGTCTGTGTGGTAACTGTCAGGCTAAAATTGATTTTGAAAGAGCAAACACAAATGGCCCAAATCAAATTCTGCCAGGGTATGTAAACTTATGAGCACAACTGTGACTAATACAGACTAGCAAGACGTGCAGCACATTCAGTCAGCATGCATTTTCAGTTACAGTTGTACAGGAGTGGAAATCTGTCCCGGTGAACAGTACAGAACTGGCCTCATACAGTCTGTTCTAAAAACATCTGAAAAACTGGTTCATCAATAGTCAGACATGCCAACATTAATATTATCAATATGTATGCTGTTTTATTTTATTTTATTTTTTTGTTGTACTGGGTTCAGATTTCAGGGGATGAGTGTAGTGTTTGTAGAAATACACACCAGAAAAAAAGATGGATTTTATTTTGTATTATTATTGTTTGTTTTTTGGTGACCTCCGACCCTGTGTCTGGATTGGTTGTAAAAGTGACATAAGGCAGTGCGTGAGTGGAGAGCGCGCAGTCTCAAGTAAAGCAGACTGTTTCAGTAGAAACCTTACCCTCCTACTGGTTCTGTCTGCCATCTTGTCATCTCAATATGTGGTTAGATGTTTGAATAATGTTAACTAACTGTTGATACTATTGAGCATTGTTGTTTATCATATTTTATTCTCTGTTGTTTTTATTTTGTGTCTGTTTGCTGTATTTGTCACCAGCCTTTTGTGTATGCTATCTTCCTTGTTTCTCTAAAATTGATTTTGCTGTTTTTGTTTTCTGTCTGGGGAGTGCAGATGAAAAATAGTCTTTTGGCTAACTCTGGTACATTTGCAGAAATGGTTATTAATGTACACAGTCCCTGCCAAATAAACCAATAATAATAAAAAAAAGATAACATTAACAACATCAACACAACTGACAGATGGTAATCAGAGGTCTGTTGCAAAAAACTAGGAAAAGGGATTAAGCTGGGTTATCCTGGCTAAAATTAGCCTCGTTGGTTGCACAAAAGCAGTGGCTCATAAGTTACCATGGTGATTTATTCTTTGGAGTGGACCAGGCTAAACAACAAGATATGTTAGTTCTGCTGCTCAGTCCATTCAGTCAGCTGTCACTCTGATCAGAAATAAATGTGTTTTACACATTACTTACACATTACTCTTCTGGATGTGTTGTACCTCCTTTTATTAATCTGTGTTAATATATTACTGTGATGATATGTGCTTCAATGTTATTTTAATTCTGATAGTCATTATTACACTTATATGGATTTTATGAAGTCTGATGTTCATATTATTGTCAGAGGTTTGATCAATGTATGTTTTTTTGTTAGTATTATTGCAGTTGTTGAGAAACAGCTGAGCCTGTAAAGGTAGTTTCAATCAAGTCAGTGATGATCAAGGGCAATAATATAAAATACTCCTTGTTATCAGTGTTTCTGTCACAGTGGCATTTTAGATGATGAAGCTTTGATACTTAGACAGAATTTGTGACAGAAACGTCCACCAGAAACCATGAAGGACATTTTCCATTGCACATAAGTAAATTTTAAATTGCAAATATGATTTCAGTGGAGCAGTGGTAAGTGAGGAGCTCATATTAAAAAACTAATAACTTTTTTTTTTCCTTTTTTAAGTTTTATTTATAGAATACCTCAGTTTTTTTTAAATTAAATCCCAATGTAGTCAAAGAAACCAACCTTACGTACTCAGATAAGCTCAATAAGTATTTATATTGTTCCACTACTGCATTTGGTTCAGCCAGGCTTTTTCTCTGATCTTATTAAAAGTAGTAGTATCACATTTATCATCTCTTCACATGTTTTCATTATAAGCTGTTGTTTTCTTAATTGACACACAGCTTCACTATTTCTACATTGGGAAACCTGTGATCAACCTCACAGTCTACTTCAAGGAGCAATGAATGTGCACTTAGCAGGATAAATTACACCTGGACTGACCAAGCCTCATTCTCATCCTGGTTTGATGTTAGTGCAAGCAAAGAGGAACTTAGTAGCATAGGTTATGGCCTAATTTTGTGCAACAGGCCCCTGAAGTCGACTGACAAATGGTGATCAGTGCTGAGGAAAGCTATAACATTGACAACAATAACAAAAACAACATTAACATCAACATCATTACAAAACACCATTAATAACAACAACACATTTTACTGTAAAAAGACTGAGCAACACTTTTTATTTGTATCAGTGATTAATAATCAATAACAATGATCAGTGTTGATCAGGATCCTCACCTCTGTATTTGGTGATCAAGTCATCAGACGACAGAGCGATGAGAAATGTTTGAAGAGATGCCACTGATAAACTACCACTGGTCCTGCAACATCAATACACACATAAAATACCAAATCACACATATATCTACCAGATACATAAACTACCAAATAAGCACCTGTAAACTACAAGATACAAACAGCAGAGCAATGACAGCAGTTTCAACACAAATCTACCCGGAAAAGAAAAGACCTGGTTCCAAACTGAACCAGGACGAGAATGTGAACTGGGACCTGGACTGACCGCTCAAACGTGGTCAATAGCAGATTGCTTGTCTCCTCTGAAGCCTCCACGATCATGCGCCCAGGCACTTCCTGTGACACACTGTCAAACACCTTTTTCAAAATCCGCATCATTTCCTCCCTTTTCAACTCCACCTCCTGCTGTTGCTTAGCCCCGCCCACAGCCTGGATGGCCGCCATGATGTGTTGAGAGGACACGATGTCCACTGCCAACATACAAGTAAAAACTTAGTTTAATCAATTGACTGACTGACTGACTGATTGATTGATTGATTGATTAATGACACTGACGGTGACAGAGTTTCTGCAGAGAAAGCAGCTTCATGGCGACTCTGTAAACACACGGACGAATCTCATTCAGGCTCTCTGCACAGGAAACAGGAAGTAAAACAATAAAAGTGAAGTAGTAAAGGAAGAATGAAGTAAGACTCATTCCTGTCAGAATAAAAGTGTAAAAATATGTAAACAAACATATTAATGTAAATATGTCGAAACATTTACCTGTGACACTGAGATCCATGACGAGTTCACTGCAAAACACAGCTTCATGAACAAACGCCAACAACAATCAGACCTGAACATGAAGTAGTAAACACATCACAATGTTTCTTTGATGATAAGCGTCGACAGACGACTGAAAGACCTACCTGAGTCACTTGGTTTAGCAGATCAATAGTAGATCAACAACAGTAGAAACAGTCAAATAGCAGTAGAAACAGATCTTCAGTAGAAACAGTTGCTTAACAGTACATCAATAGTAGAGTAAAACTGTGCTGTCTCTCTCTCTCTCTCTCTCAGTCAAATTGCTGAATCATGAATGAAGGTTTCATGTATCATCGTCTTTGCTCACCTGTGGACTAATCAGCTGCCAGAACAACCATGCCATCACCACAGCAGTTGTGACAAAGAGATGATGCTATGATCAAATTACTGAGTCACAACTTCATTGTTCATGCTTTTATTACGTCAACATGTATCATACCTAGATCAACATACATCATCATAAATACATACATGTACATACATACAACAAACATACTATATCATCATACTATCAGGTCACACACACCAAAGACAACACCAGTGTTTTAGAGCAAACACAAACACACATATTTAACCTTAACCATCACAATTATGTGATATTTGGCTCATAAAGCCTCAAATACAAGAACGCACACATGTAGAGCGAAATCAGCACTCTCATTTGTCTTTTCTGGGAAAATCAACATGTTCTAAACACATTCAATAAAAGATGGTGATGTTTTGTGGTCTGATGAGGAGGATGAAGAGATGAAGATGATGTGCCGTGGTGTGGTGTGACAATGAAGACAAAGAGTCTCTGTCTCTAACTGAGACTCTTTGTCCATCTCGAGGTCATTTGAGGATGAAACACTGAAGCTTCTCTTCTTCTGTTGTAACAAAGATGACAGAACACAAGATCTTCATCATCTTCATCATCTCATCAGCTGTTAAGCACTAAGGATGCAAATGCTAACAGCTCTTACATGCTACCATTAGCATTCTAAAAGATATGGGCGACACGTAAACATAAGCATTCTTAAAGCTTTGCGAGCTACATGCTAACATTAGAATTCTAAAAGCTCATTGCGCCATGTGCTGTCATTAGTGTTATAAAAGCTCTGTGAGCTACATGCTAACATTAGTGTCCTTGTTTGGAAGTATTAAAATACGACATATTTATAACAAGGAGTTATATTTCTTCTTTTGGCTTCTTCTTCTAGAAGGCGCCACAGCAGATCATCTATAACCTATCCATATATTTAAAAAAATAATAAATAAATAAAATCCTCTACATGAAAGACTGACATGGACTCATTAATAATTTTAAATAGTATAGTAAGGTTTATTGAAGGCATAATATTAGCTGTTTTTAAGTATTGTAAGATTACATCGCCCCCGCCCCATTCCTCGGTGGTTTGGTCCACTCTCTACCGTGGGCGGGGATCTAACGGCTCCATTCCACTCCAGCGCTGCCTTGCTGTCTCACGCGGCTTGGTTACGACTTTGTGTATTCAGTGGTAAGTCTAATAAAACCCTCATGAGTTAGTGGACCATAAGCCATTTGTCACCCTACTTGTTCAAAAGGCACACACACAACATGAAAAGCGATATTTCAGCTGCCTTTTTCTGCGTAGCCAAATATTTTGTGTAATCACCTCTCGTTGCCAGTTTAAATCAGAAACGGCTAAGCGGAAGTTTGTAGTGTAGCCATTCTTCTTAAACAGACTGCAAACTCACTGTTCACTGCTGGACATACAGGCGACATGCTGACGTCCTTATCCTCATTAATGTCAGAGTTATTTTACTGATATTTTAGATTTTTCTTGTGTTATATTACGATCCAGATTTATACATATATTTATTCAGACTATTTTAACTTCAAGTCTGATGTTCCAGCTTTATTTTTTGTATTATGTAGTTATTTCAGTTTAACAGTTATACAGTTTCTAATTAAGCCAAATATTGTTAAAACATCCACACCTGTTTGTCCTGTAAAGTCATCACATCTTGCAGAATATTTAACAGATTTTCATGTCAGACATATATTTATACAGGATACTAACTCAGGTCACATATTGTGTACCCTGTGTAACACTGACCACCCATAATTATGTTCAAGGGTTAACACTGAAAGATGAGTTTCAGGCGACAGTAAGAAAGTGACAGAGAATACAGCAAAAAAAAAAAAAAGATATTTTTTTATGTTCCCCCAGGAATTACTCTCTGAAATGTTACTGTTAATTGTTTATAGGTAACTAGCAGCTAGTTACCTAAAGTTCCATCCTTCAACAAAGTAAAGATATTAATTCATAGAAACTACTGACCTTTGATCATTTCACTTCAAAGAACCTGCTGATATTGGTGTTTACTTATACATATATACATCACAACAACACAAAGACTCAAATTAGTGACTAACTTGAAAACAATGAGAGTCGTTATTTACTCAGGCTCCTCCCAGTGAGTGTGGTCTCTCAGCTTCACCCAGCCTTCACTCACAGTGACTTTTTTTGGTCCAAAAGAGGAAAACCGCTGCTGCTGCTGTGGGTGAGTTCACATTGCTCTGACCTCTGACCCTCTGTCTGACCTCTGACCCCTGCCTGTGTCCTGCAGGTTGTGTGAGAGCTGTGTTGAGGTGAAAATGAAGCGCTTCATGTGCATCTGTTTGGTCATCTGCTTTGCTCTGATTGGACTGGGTATGTATGATCACATTTGACAGTTCAATAAAACCAATGATCATCAAAAGCAGCAGTAAAATAATTGATTGATTGATTGATTGATGGATTATTGATCTGAAAGTGACGTATATTCTTATATTAGTGTAAAGATTTTTTCCTGTGGCAGTTCGTGTCGACTGACGATGTCTTCATTGTTGGATCTGTGTATGTGGGTTGTAGTGGTGGGAGGGATGTGGCATGTTGCCAGGCAACAGCACTGACTGATGATACTGTTCTCAGCCCAACAAAGTTGGACTGACAAACTGAGATTTTGTATGCGGAGATAAGCTGAGAGAAGCTAAGCTGGTGGTTTTCTGTCCCTATGTTTAGTAAAACTACAAAGCCCAGTTCCAATGAAGTTCAGATGTTGTGTAAATTGTGAATAAAAACAGAATACAATGCAAATCCAAATACAAAGACTGCATATTTAACGTTCAAACTGATAATCTTTGTTTTTCTGAAAATATTCTCTCATTTTAAATTTGATGCCTGCAACATGTTCCAAAAAAGCCAGGACAGGGGCATGTTCCCCACTGTGTTACATTAGCTTTCCTTTTATCTTTCCTTCTTTTCAATAAACTTTTGGGAAGTGAGGACACTAATTGTTGAAGCTTTGCAGATGGAATTCTTTCCCATTCTTGCTTGATGTAAGACTTAAGTTGCTCAACAATCCAGGGTTGCCATTGTCTTATTTGTGCTTCATAATGTGCCACACATTTTCAATGGGAAACAAGTCTGGACTACAGACAAGCCGGTCTAGTACCAGCACTCTGTTACTATGAAGTCACGTTGTTGTAACACATGTAGAAGGTGTCTTGGCTGGTCTTGCTCAAATAAGCAGGGATGTCCCTGAAGAAAGACATTCAGGGACAACCAAAAGTGTTCCTGAGCCCTCGTGGTAAAATCCTTTATAGAATTATGTTTTTAATGCAGTGCTGCCTGAGGGATCAAAGGTCACGAGTATTCAACGACAGATTTCAGTGTTGCCGCTTATGTGTAGAGATTTGTCTGGATTCTCTTATTCTTTTGATGATACTAGGGATTGTAGATGATGGAATCCCTCAATTCCTTGCAATTGTATGTTGAGAAACGTTGCTCTTAAAAGGTCACATAGAATGGTCTTTTTGAACCAAAAATCGAGATTACTGATGTCTACTTGGATAAATTAAATAATATTTATGGTCAAAAACCTAAGAGTCTCTTCAGATTAAGCCAGTTTATTGCTGCTCTCTGCCAGCCTGTGAACAGGCACTCTGTTTCTGAGCTAATGCCCGCCCCCCAGAACACTGAGTCTCTTGTGATTGGCCAGCTACCAAGTGCATTCCCATTCGCTTGTGATTGACCAGCTACCAGCTGACTGACTGCTCCGCGGTGCTTCTTCTTCATGTTCACGCCCACGAACAGGAGTAGCTGTTGGGGGAGGGTTCAATGCACGGTAAATGTGCTAGTTACGTAACTAAACTCGACTTTTCAAAACTACTTGCTCGAGTGCAGGTAAACAGAGAAGCCATTCTTTCTCAGAAGTGGCTGAAGTGTTTATTGTGACACTTTAGTGATGTTTAGATACGGGAAAGACACGGAGACACAAAAATTCCAGTGAATGTCCTCTTTAAACTGTTGGACTATTTACTCACACAGTTCTTCACAAAGTAGTGAACCTCAAAAAAGCAATAAAGTTTGTTAGTTTGAATATTAAATGTCCTGTCTTTGAAGTGTATTCAATTGATTATAGGATGAAAAGGACTTTCAAATCATTGTATTGTGTTTTAGTCACATTTTACACAATGTCCCAACTTAATTGGAATTGGGGTTTGTACATTAAGCTAGCTGTTTTCCTGTTTCCTGCTAACAGTCTACATGCTAAGCTATGTTAGTTTCCTATGTTTCAGGATCAGCTATTCGTTGTTACAGCTGTAAAGATTACACCAGCAGCTGCACCAAACAACGGGACTGTAGCTATGACGATGCCTGTCTGACACTCAGTGAGAGGGGTAAGGCTACACCTGTGCCACACCTGTAATATGCCCATGTACCTGTTTTTCCCCTGCATACACCTGTGCACCTGTTATTCACCTGTACGTTAACTGCATACAGCTGTACTACACCTTCAATAGTAACTGAGCATCGTTGTGTTGCGTGGCTGCAGGTGGGATGACATACCGTCAGTGTCTGAAGTACTCGGACTGTGACTACAGTCGCCTCAGTCAGGTGTTCCCTCATGTAAGTGACCCTTCAAAGTAAAAGTTGCTGATCATTGTAAAAATATCATTGGTACTGATTTCTCTCACGAGCAAAATGTCTTTCCAAAATTTCGAAAAACATTTCTTATGATTGAATTTACAGTTCAATCGTTTACATGGAGGCAAAACGAAATAACCAGATTGTTGTGTATGTGTTTGTGTATGTGTAAGAGTTTATGCATGTACACATGCATAAAGGGTTCAGTTTGAATGGACTGAATTTTGACATGAGCAGTGTTCTGTCTAATTCTACATAAGCAAAAGAAGAATCTTGACTTCACAAACACTCTGCACGCGTCTTCTCCCCTCAATGTCTGTCCATTGTCCGTCTGTCCATTGTCCTCCTCTTCCACGTCTGTGACTTGTGTGTCTATTCATTATTAATTTTTGGAATAAAAATACAAAAGTAACAAACATGTCACCTTTACTTGGATCAGACACAATAGTGCCAAACCTTGAGGTCATGATTAGATCCACTGTTTGTATGAACACAATGGACATACACTGTACCAGGCCTCTTTGGTTCTGAATGAACGGACTGTATCGGATCAGACTTTTCAAATTTACATTTTTATGCTGATTACTTGTGTCCATGTAAACACATCTGTTTTCACTCATTGATAGGTGTCCAGTTTCACCTTTAAATGCTGCAACTCTGACCTGTGTAACTCCACCCCCCCCTGTGCAGCCAGCTCTGTGATTGGTCTGGTCTCAGTGGTCATCATGTGGTGGTGCATCCACTGAGGATTTAAGCCCGCCCCGTGACCTCCGCATGTTCTTTAACACACCTGATGTAACTGATCGATTCAATCACATGACAAATATTAACTCAATTTCTGATGGAATGATCATTAATGATCCAACCCTGTGACAGAAGAACAAAATGTTTCACTTTTATTCTAACTAAGCTGACCTGACGTTAACCTTTAAAGTTTTATCAACTACACCATCTGTCTACAATGTTTAAATAAGTTTTATCAACTACACTGTCTGTCCATGTTGTTTAAATAAAGTTTTATCAACTATAGCGTCTGTCTATGACGTTTAAATTAAGTTGTATCAGACTCTAGCCATTTCTCAGTACCCAAGTATCAAAGTAGGTACAGTACATAACTCGAATATTTGGGAAATACGACTCAAGTACATACTCACCAACTACGGTCATTACAAATGAAACAGCAGCGTACTTCCTCCTTCTTCTGTTCGAATGGTGCCAAGCTTAAGTCTCATTACCGCCACCTATAGAGTGTTGATAAATTAACATGTAAATTACTTTTATTAAATGCATGTACAGTATATACTTTTAAAATGAAATTACTCAAAATAAAGCTATACTATATAAAACAACCACGACCCATTTCTTTCTTTTTTTTTATTATTTTTATATATTTGAAGGTTTATCTTATTGTATTTATTTATTTTAGAAACCAAATATACAATACCATGTAGGGCTGGACGATATGGCCTATAACCATTTTCGGATCAGAGGATTATTTTAAGGATATACGCACAATACACGATATATAACTTGATATTATGAAATCTCCTCTACATCACTGTATAAATGTTAAATTGACATCTTGGATGCATAATGCTGACTCTTGTATTAGTTTCTTTTTTAATATTTGCTTATAAATTAATTATTTTGAACCAGGCAGCTAAACCCCTACACTCATATGGTAGGCCTTCCTAATGTGCAGTAACTCTCAACGCCATAATCAAACAGCTTAAAACAACGTAAAAGTGCCATCAACAGCAGAGAGAAATAAAATAAAAAGCTCTGTAAACAACAGAAAAAATGATCTGTTGTTGTATTTTCAACAACAGATCATTTTCAGAACAGTAAAATAAAACCAGTACAGTGGCTGTGTGTGTGAGAAAAACCAATGAACAATAAGTGTCACATCACAAAAGCAGCTTGCGAGTCTCTCTCTCTCTCTCTCTCTGTGAAGCCTATGGCTCTGGTCACAGACCGTGATATTTTTCCCTCTCGTCCTCATAATTTATTTATTTCCTCGCATCATGCTTTATGTGGATGGGAGGGAGCGTCCCATCAGGTGTGCAAAGACTTTTAGAATGACACATGCCTTGACGCAAGAGTCTCCAAAAGTCTGTAATAAAACCAGGAAAAGTCACAAGATTTGTCTCTGGTCGTTTTTTGATAAGAGTCGCTAGAAGGTCTGAATACTCACTAAATATAGTGACAAAGTCACTAAGTTGGCAACACTGCGTGTCCAAAAGTTTTAGTTGGACAGGGGAGCGAGCAGTGAGAGGAGCACGAGGAGAGAGACAGAGAGGTGAGACTTGAAAGAGAACCGCATGCAGAAGGCTTAATTATTATGTCCATGACAGTTTGTGCTTGATGTTCATGATATTAACAAATAATATATCTCACGTAGCGCATGCCGCGATGTATCGAGTATATCGCCCACCACCAGCCCATGCAGAATAAATATTACCACATTGTAGAGTGGTATATAATAAAGAGTAAGATATATAGAGAGTAACATATATATATATATATATATATATATATATATATTATATATATATAACAGTATATGCAACACTAACAGTAGTAGTAGTAGTGGTAGTAGTATTAACACAACAAATATCGATAAGATTTATAATAACCATTATAAGGAGTCATTTCTATTTGAGGTTTAAAAAAAAATCATGCGGTGGACAGTGCACCAGTGCAACGTTAATCTAACGTTCAAAGTTAAATATTAACGATAAACTACAATGTTTACATTAAAAACAAAATAATGCTTCAACGCCAAATCTATTGATCACACCAAGTATCTAATGATAGAGACGTCTGAGGCAGTGGATCATTTCAATAGGACAGGCCGAGGTAACGCTGCTCTCTGCTGGCCACTGTGAGCACCGAGCACCCGCATACTTTATACAGTGTAGGATGTTTTTCTCACTGTGTAAGTTTGTAGTGAGTAATATGCAAATTATAGTACGATGTTATTTCTTACAGTGGTGTAGTTCTACATTATAGCATACTTCATTTTTTTTTTACAGTGTAATCAGTTAAACTATAGTGTAGTGTTTTACAGTGTCGAGTAGTTAACTGTAAGTTTATAGTGAGTGTCATGTAAATTATAGTGTAATGTTATTTGTTACAGTGGTGTGGTTCTACATTACTTTTTTATAGTGTAGTCCTGCGTTCAGGGGAGTTTACAGGCCACGCCCACTTCACTTGTCAAAACAAAGACACTGCTCAGCTGTGTCTGACGTCACTCGGTCACGCTTTCCATTAAAAAAAATGACAGGAAACTGGAAGATAGATTCCAAAATAAAACAATACATAACGTTTATGAATTGAAGCGAGTGGTTTTTTTTTTTTTTTGGGGGGGGGGGGGGGTATTAAATTTAAAGTTAAAATATTTATTCTGAAGCACAATCAACGGTCTCTGTGTATTTATTTGAATGAATCTTCACTTATCCCACTTAAGTTGTATTATTAACACTGAAACATGTTTCTTTGTATTTTCTGTTTATGCTAGTTTACTTTGTGCTTTTATTGTGAAACGGAACACCGGACGTTGTGCAGTTGTATTTCGAATCTTGATCGATTGGGAGTCGCAGGTTTTTCACGGTCGCAGCTCATCAGGATGACACACAAATTAAAATAATCGGATTAAAAATCTACCGCTGCTGCTGCTGACGTCATCATGGCTCTAAAGGTAAGAGCGTGCACTCGCACCTGACCCCCGACCTCCACCTGCAGCTGCTTTACATAATCAGATCAGATCCGCTACGTCATCAATTTATTAAATAATCAATAAGCATTAATGGCTTTCAAAAGTGTGAGTCCGCGCGTGTTAACGCTCAGTTTTTAATGGGAACATGAGAAAAGTTACTTTTCAGATTAAATTTAAAAAAAAGAGATACATTTGTAACTAAAACATAGTCTCTCTGTCATGTAGTAATGAGTTTCTGTTGTGTTTACTAAAGAGTTCTAATAAGGCGCCTAAAAATGAAACGTATGACATATTACAGACAGGAAACCTCTTTTCAAACTGTTTGACTAATGCATAAACTGAGTGATATCAACACATGATATAATGTGTATATAAATACTTAAGTATAATAAATGCTGCATTAGATAAAATGAGAGGGTGTATCCTGTTCTACTGTCGTCTGTGTCAACAGAGAAAAAACAAACACGAGAAGCCTGGAGCTGTGGACACACACACACACGCACGCACGCACACACACACACACAACAGGTCACATGATCAGTTCTTCAGTTTCAACAACAAAGACTGAAATTTACATTTTTATGGGTTGAAAACAAACTACAGTTTATTTTCCACTTAAAAATCTAAAGACTATCTTATACTAATACTAACACCTGTTAACATCAGTGCAAGCTAACACTTTTTTACACCCACCAAACACTGCTAACACTTAATGAGTCCCACTGCTAACATCTGCTAATGATTATGTATACCATTAACAAGGATACCATCTGCTAACACTAGCATACATTAACTATGCTAACATCAGTGTAAGCACTCACTAACACCCACTAACAATGCAACACTTGCTCACACTGACACCAACCAACACCGCCAACACTGCTAACACTTGCTAATACCCATTGACAATGCTAACATCTGCTAAGATTGTATGTTTTCACTCAAGACAGATATTAGCATGTTAGCACATGTTAGTGGGTTTTTACACAAGCGAGTAAAGAGGCCTTAATGATGTGTGTGTTTGCGTGTGTGTGTGTCAGGCTCTGGTTCTGTATGACTTCACAGCTGAACCAGGAAACTATGAACTGTCAGTGAGAGAGGGAGAGATGGTTACTGTGGTCAACCAGGTATGTGTGCGCACACACACACACACACACACACACACACACACACACACATACACACACATCCATACACACAGCTGTGTCTCAACCCAGGGGCTGGATCCTCCTAAGTGTGGATTTGTCATCCGGATGTCGTCATAATGCGTCACAACACCGCGCCATGGGCTGTCCCAATTGACACATGAATCCTTGGATATAGCAGAGGCTATGCCAGAAATCTTTGCACGCCAGCAACAGAGCTTTTTTTCTTTTCTTTTTTTTCGCACAGGTTCGGTGGAGCCTGGATAATAGTAAACCAAACACAAATGCAAAAAAATAAAATAAAATAAATAAACTCCATAAAAATAACAATACAAAACAAAGTATAATTAGGTATACTTCATTTAATACTTACTAAGACTTAGTCATTTTTAACACATTCTTTTTAACACTAAGTCATTTTTAACACATTCTTGACATTATTACTTATGGATTAAAGAGAAGAATTAAAATTTTTAACCAGGTTTATTTGACCTGGTCAAACCTGTGTTAGTTCTAATATTTCATTATCTGCTGTGAATAATCTGTAATTATAGAGTTGACTGCATTGGTTAGTTGACTTACATATATGATGTTTTTGTTAAACTATTCTTTTGGAAATAATGTTTTATTTCTGAACAAATTTTATCTGTTGTTCAAATCATAAATCTGTGAGGAGATAAGTTATATTTGTAAATCATATTCTAGGTTAGTAACATTTAAGGGAAATTGTTTGTCTTGTCATGATTGTCTCTCAGTCTGAGATACATCACACACCAGTGTCATCTACAGTTAACTGGAGGGTCCATCAAAACTAGTAAATAATCACAAAACCGATAAACTCTAACAACAAAAAACTAGAACTGACAAAAACACAAAATAATAATACATTTAGTTCTATAATTATTAATTCAAAAATAAAATATATTTTAGATATACAGTATTTATTTTACTTCAAATATGTTTAAATTTCATCAGATTTTTTAGAATGTTTTGGCTGATAATGTCTTAAATTAGCAGTCAGATATCTAGGGGCAGGACTTTGAACTGTGCAGATTTGGGGATTAGGTCAATTGGACACTCTAAATTGCCCGTAGGTGTGTGTGTGAGAATGAATGATTGTCTGTCTCTATGTGGCCCTGTGATGGAGTGGCGACCTGTCCAGGGTGTACCCTGCCTCTCGCCCTATGTCAGCTGGAGTTAAGCACCAGAGCCTCCACGACCCTCATGTGAAGGATAAAGTAGTAGAAAATGAGTGAGTGAGTGACAAAGAAAAGGAAAGCACAACCTGCTCCACCCTCTCCCGGCTGGACTGTCTCATTTCACATAGCGCATGACTTCCGTCTCCTATTGGCTGTGCACTCAGGAGGAGATGACACTGTCAGCTGCAGACTTGGGAGGATCCAGACCCTGAATTAAGACAGTTATACTCTCTCTCACACACACACACAAACTCACACACACAAACTGTGTGTTTCAGTGTGTAGGTGGTGGATGGATTGACGTTCAGAATTCCAGCGGTCAAACTGGACTTGTGCCTGAAGGATATATAAAGGTGAGCACTTAGCTCCTCCCACATCCTGCTAGACCCTGCTGACTCCTCCTCTTCATCACTTCATTGTTTCATTTTGTTTCAGGTAGAAAATGGCAGCAGTGGTGAAGGCGGCGGAGTCACCAACAATACAGAAGGGTGGAACAGCTACACACAAGGTAACACGTTAGTCACGTTAACTCACACATTAACTCGCACTTTAATTCACGTGTCAGCTCACATGTTAACTTACACGTTAACGCGTGTTAACATACACGTTAAGTCATGTGTTAACTCTCACATTAACTTATGTATTGTCACATGAACTCATACGTTAAATGTAAAGTCTGTACATGCAGCGCCCTCTTCAGTCCAGGTCATGTGACCAGTTACTACCTGTTTTCTCTGGTCTACGTTAGCTGATGACAATGAAGACGATGGTGAATGGGACGATGACTGGGATGACCAATCAGTGGGTGGTAATGATCAGATGAACGAGGAGGGCAGAGCTTTAGGGCGGGGCAGCCACGGACATTCTGTAAAGATTTCACTAAACAAGTAAACAATGTTTTCAAGTATGTAAATGTTAGCAATGGCTTCATAATAAATGCCAGTAGTATTCAGTAGATGTCAGGAGTTTTCAGTCAATAACAGTAGATGTCAGTATTTTTCAATGGATGTCAGTAGTAATCAGTAGATGTCAGGAGTTTTTCGTGGATAACAGTAGATGTCAGTCGATAACAGTGGATGTCAGTAGAGCCCATGTTTTTGCAGGTTTCCATTCTCCAAAGGTCCAAGTCCAGAAATGTTCCTGTTAGCTAAACCACCAGCTAACAGCAGGGAGCACCTCTCCATCTATGTGAGTAATCACTCATCTTTGTTGATGATTGGATCACAGTGTTTGGTCTACTATCATCTGATTGGCTGCTTATCTGTCGTCTTCAGATGGGGGAGGTTGGGCCAGTGTGGTTATACCCACCCACTCCTCTGGACTGTGTCATTGCAGATCCGAAAAAAGAGTCCAAACTCTATGGACTCAAAAGCTTCATCGAGTACAACATCACTGCTACGGTGAGTAATATTTCAGTAATGCACACGCAGAGTAATACTGCAATAGTACACACAGTAATACTGTAGTACTGTACAAACACACACCCGCCGATAGGGGGGGACAAACGGGTCTGCTGTCCCAGGCCAAGGGTAGGTGGGGGGGCCCGGAACTGGGGCCTCATTAAATTATGAAATAATAAAAAAATAAATAAAAACTAGGCCTATTTGTGGAAAAAAGAGTAATATTTGAGTTACATACAAGCACTTATACACAGTAACACTGCAGTAATACAAACAGTAATACTGCAATAATGCACGTACTGTAATACTGTAGTATTGTAATACTGTAATAATACTCAGTAATACTGTAGTACTGCAGTAAATCTGCAGTAATTCAGTAGTATTACTGAAGAGCTTCAAGTATAATATTCCTGCTTTATTGATTCATTCAAGAAGACTGGTAAATGCAAATGAAATAGTACTGTAGTAGCAGTAGTAGTAGTAGTAGTCTGTCTCTCTGTCCTTCAGTCGACTAACAGAGCTGTCAATCATCGCTACAAACATTTTGATTGGCTGCATGAGCGTCTGCTGGAGAAATTTGGATCACTGCTGCCCATCCCCCCACTGCCTGACAAACAGGTGACAGGTGAGCTATCACCATGACAACCAACTGACCAGTCACATGACCACTCAGTAGATGTTAGTAACTCACTGTAGATCATAGATTACAGTAAATTACAGGCCGATCCTCCTTTAATCCAGGAAGGTTTGAAGAAGACTTCATCAGGATGAGGATGGAACGTTTACAGTCGTGGATGAGTCGCATGTGTCGTCATCCCATCGTTTCCCAGAGCGATGTCTTCCAGCTCTTCCTCACCTACAGAGATGAGAAGGTTGGTCAAGCTCCACTCCCTCCACACAGTGCAGCAGTGTGACCTTCATCCTGATTGGTTTACACAGTGTTGTGATGTTTTAGGATTGGAAGGCGGGAAAGAGGAGGGCAGAAAAAGATGAGTCAGTGGGACCAATGATCTTCAGTCTGGTTGAACATGAAGGGGCGGAGCTTAACATTAACGAGGTGTAAGTTTCCTTTCCCTTTCCTGTCAGGAAGTGAGTGTCAGTGTCACTAAAGTTACACGTGCATGTGTGTGTAGAGAACAGAGATGTGAGCAGTACAGTAGATTCACGAAAACGATGGAAGGTGGAGTCAGAGAGCTGCTGAACGTTGGACACGCCCACTGGAAACGCTGCACAGGGCGTATGTATCTCTCTCTCTCTCTCTCACACACACACACACACACACACACACACACACACACACACAGTGAGCCTCAGTTCCCAGCAGCGGGATCCGCTCACAGCACCTAATACAGCCACACATCAGAACACCTAAACTATCCCTTTAAGGTATGCTTGATTGTGTGTGTGTGTGTGTAGCGTTGCCTAAAGAGTACGAGCGGATTGGTCGAGCTTTCACAAACCTGTCGACTGTTTTCAACAGCAGCAAATATCCAGGTGAGGAGACAAGGAGGGACGGTAGCGTCCTAACGATGATCTTTTTTTTTTCAACAGCCTGGTGATGCGTTCAGGAACATTTTCAATCTGACTTGTTGGAGTGTCCCTGAACGCAGCAGCAGGATGAGGTTTTTATTTTGAAAAGCTTTTTTTATGTTTGTGTTGCAGGAGAAGAAACACTGACCAATGCTTTAACTGTTGCTGGACAAACGTATGCAGAGATCGCTAACATCGTAGTCCAGCAGGTAAACACGTGTTTAGACACACGTACTTACACACATTTACACACACGCGTTTTCACACGTATGCAGAGATGGCAGCCCAGAATATGTTTTTACACACACACGTTCATAGATGTTTACACATCTTTACACACATTAAAATGCGCATTAACCCACGTTTACACACGTTTACTCGCATGGTCTACGCAACTGTTTGCATACATGTTTACAGAAGAAGTGTGTAGATGTACAGTAGAATGAAGATACTTTGAGGATAAATGTTTTATACATGTAAATATATTTCTGTCTTTTTCTTTATCTGACCGCTGCTGACCTCTGACCTCAGCCTCAGAAGGATCTTCTGTTTCTGTTAGAAACAAACAGCGAATACAAAGGTTTACTGGGATGTTTCCCTGAGATCATCACTGTACACAAGGTAGTACTACTACTACTTCTACTACTGCTATTACTAATACTACTGCTACAACAACTACTACTACCACTGCTATTACTACAATACACTAATATTACTGTAGTATTTCGACACACACATTGAGTATGTTTACAGGTAGAGATCAGTTGAGCTCCGGTTTGTGTATATTAATTAAATTCTTCTTGTCGCAGTAAAAAAAAAAAAAATATCAGCATGACGTGTTTGACTCCACTACACAAGGTGGCGATATATTGTCTTTCAGCTTGTTAGTATGAGGCATTTTCTGGTTGACCTATTACATCACACACTAACTTGACCTGTTGGCTAGTTGTTAGCATGTTTAACGCCATTATATATTTTCCTACCATCAATTAACTTCTTTAAGATGACTCAACATA
Source organism: Brachirus orientalis (assembly GCA_016785285.1). NCBI lineage: Eukaryota > Metazoa > Chordata > Actinopteri > Pleuronectiformes > Soleidae > Brachirus > Brachirus orientalis. The sequence goes on along the minus strand of JAFBJR010019384.1, from coordinate 616,555 downwards.
AATTTCTCTCTTTTGTTTCTTCTGTGAACAAGCTTCTTCTATTATTTCTGGGTCAAAGGTCAAGGGGTGGGAACTATGGAACATTTGCAGAGTCCAGACCAGTTTGAGTCCAATTGAACAGAAACATACAAGAGTAATTCAACTCACAACCTTATGATGTGAGTGTGTTAATCTGACTGACTTCAGTTTCAGTCAGATTAACATGCTTATTTGTGTTTAATTTGGTTTAAGTAGGAATAACACGTGTGTATGTGTGTGTATGTAGGCAGCAGTAGAAAAGGTCAAAGAGGTTGATCGTCTTGTTTCTTCTGGAAAAATCAGCAACAGTGAAAAAATTATGATGAAACAACGAGTCAGCGCAATGAACTACACACTACAGGGTAAAATACACAAACACAACTATACACTGGAGAGTAAAATACACACACATCCAACTACACACTGGAGGGTAAAATACACACACACACACAACTACACACTAAAAGTTAAAATACACACACAGCTACGCATTGCAGGGCAAAATACACACACAACTACACACTGCTGGGTAAAATACACACACATCCAACTACACACTGGAGGGTAAAATACACACACAACTACACACTACAAGGTAAAATACACACACACAGCTACACACTGGAGAGTAAAATACACACAACAACACACTGCAGGGTAAAATACACACACATCCAACTACACACTGGAGGGTAAAATAAACAAACACAACTACACACTGGAGGGTAAAATACACACACACAGCTACACACTGGAGAGTAAAATACACAAACACAACTATACACTGGAGAGTAAAATACACACACATCCAACTACACACTGGAGAAAAATACACACAACTACACACTGGAGAAAAATACACACAACTACACACTGCAGGGTAAAATACACACACATCCAACTACACACTGGAGGGTAAAATACACACACAACTACACACTACAAGGTAAAATACACACACAACTACACACTACAAGGTAAAATACACACACACAGCTACACACTGGAGAGTAAAATACACAAACACAACTACACACTGGAGGGTAAAATACACAAACACAACTACACACCGGAGGGTAAAATACACACACACATCTACACACTACAAGGTAAAATACACACACAGCTACACATTGCAGGGCAAAATACACACACACACAGCTACACACTGGAGAGTAAAATACACACACACACAGCTACACACTGGAGAGTAAAATACACACACACAGCTACACACTGGAGAGTAAAATACACAAACACAACTACACACTGGAGAGTAAAATACACACAACTACACACTACAAGGTAAAATACACACACAGCTACACACTGGAGAGTAAAATACACAAACACAACTACACACTGGAGAGTAAAATACACACAACTACACACTGGAGGGTAAAATACACACACTGCTACACATCACAGGGTAAAATTCATACACAACTACAAACACTTGTGACATAAACTCTTTAAAAATGTAAAGTGTATACCCTGACTTCCCCCCCTCCTGACTGACTCCTCCCCCCCAACTCCAGCTGAGATGAATCATTTCCATAGCAACCGTATCCATGACTACAACAGAGTGATGCAGCTGTACCTGGAGCAGCAGGTGGCATTCTACCAGCAGGTGAGGGGGTGGAGCCTCATGCCATGTGATCCACCTGTGTGAGCTATGTATATAGGATGATGGTGATGATGTCGTCTCCTCTCTGCTTTCTGGTTGGTCAGATCGCCGATAAGCTGAGAGTCGCTCTGAGCCACTTCACTACGCTGTGAGGAGGAGGTCATCATCGTCGATGTCACCATGGTTACATGTTAACAAAAAAAAATTGCAACGTTTTTTTTTTAGACATTAACAGTACTTTGAAAATAAAGTTCATGTTAGTGATTTATGGGATTTTATTGTGAAAGATTCCTCCACTTCCTGTTATTATTTTATGACTAAAATGTTCTGAATTGTTATGACTTCAAATGTTGACTTGTAACATTAAATACTAATATTTCTTTTAGATAAGAAGTCTTACGTATAATAAACATGACATACTTTTAATATAAAATTCAGATTTAGTTTGATATTTAATAATCACATTTTGTAAAATATTCACTAACTGAATTCATATAAAAGTAAACGATGTGTGGAACAGGAGGTCTCACTTTGATCCAAACGTGGGGTCTGACACAGGAAAACTGTTTTCTGCTGAGTCAGTACCCACCGGTGATCTTTGAAAAAAAGACCCCCCCCCCCAAAAAAAAAATAAAAAATAAAACCTGCTGTTATTTTAACCATTTCATGAAAGACTTAAAACTGCTAATTTCTGTTTCCTCCAGCAGGTGGCATCTTTTTTGTGATTAAAAGATCACTTCCCATCAATAACAGTCTGGTTTTATCACCTCCTTACCACTGAAACCAAACAATTATCTTCCTGCTGACTGTCACATGAACTGCAGTGTCTCAGATCAAACCAGCAAAGCTAACAATTTGCATCATGACCTTTGACCTCTGGGGTCTGACTCTCCTCCCACAACCCTGCCTTCATCGTCATCACTGATTGGATAATTTTGTGGAAGGAGACAGAGCTTCTTTTGTCTGATATAAATATATTTATACATGATTATATTCTACAGTTATTAAAAATGAATGATTAAAGGTAGAGTGGGAGATCCTGGAAAAACTGTTCAAGCAGGCTACATTTTGAATTCAAAAATCCAAGGCCCCTTCCTCAGAATTCCCTCTGAAGCCACGTCTCCAGACCACGGGTACGCACTCCGGTTGTTCACGAAGAGTGTTGCGATCACATGTGTTGCGATCACATGGATTCACAAGCAGTGACAATGTAATGCCGTAAAACAACAAATGCTCTCAAACACAAAAACAAAGTTACCCTGACTGTCCAGTAGAAACAGGGACACTATGGCATCGCTTTGCAGCCCTTGCTGGGCTGTCAGTTGTCGCCACCGTTCAAACGCAGCACTGATATTCACTCTGGTCTTGGATCGCTCAGCATCAGCCTTTTTCTTGGCAGTAGTTTTTCTCAAAAACGTGAAGTGGGCCGTTATAACCAATGATGTAGGTTTGTATATGGACACCAATATTTGGAGAAAGCCAGAGTGTCCCTACCAATATTACAGACATAAATATATATGTGAGCACAGTCCTGAGAGAAGAGACGAGAGAGAGAGAGAGAGCTGTCAGTCTAGATGTTAAGCACACAGGCAAATTCTTTTTGAAAAACATGATCATGAGCCCGGCCTATCAGGGCCCGAGGAAGGTGGCAGTAAATCTGTCTGGTCTTGTTTCAGGCTCGGGCGGAGATTCTAAACTTTACAAGCTAGCATGAGCTCATTGCCTCATTGCCATTGCCTTTTACAGATCTGCACATGTGCGATTAGTGTACAAAGAGGGGGATGTGCAAAGAGGGAGGGAGGAGTAATGGCAGTTTGATTGATGCGTCACAATCCAATTATTTTGTTTGGGCCGATCTGGATCACCACCCAAATCTAATCATCTCTTCCTTGTTCCATTACACACCTTTCCTAAACATATTATAATCCATTCATAACCTTTTGAGTTACTTTGCTAACAGTCAGACAGACAAAAACTGGCAAAAACATAATCTCCTTGGTGAAGGTAATGAACTGTAGTACCATTATATTGCCACGAGGTGGCAGGACCTGCACATAAATGAATGTAGTGTTGCATGTGTCACGTGATCAGGCTTCGCAGCGACTGCTTTGGCATACACTTATAAAAATATTTGTGGATCTAGACAGTGTTTCGGATCAGCACCAAAATCTAATCATCTGTTCCCTGTCCTATTACACACCTTTCCTGAAAGTTTCATCAAAATTCGTCCGTACCCTTTTAAGTTATTTTGCTAACAGACAGATTTCTCCGTACGGCTGTGCCAGCAGAGCGTGAATGGGTGTGAAAGATAAATTATTGAAAAAATGCACTGTACATACAGTAGATGTGCTGTGTGAAAGTGTGAGTGAATGGCAAAAACTGTAGTGTAAAGCAGCTTTGAGTAGTCTTCAAGACTAGAAAAGCGCTATATATGTACAAACCATTTACCATTACAAACAAACAGACAGACAGACAAACCAACACTGGCAAAACATAATTATTTGTGATTATTTCAAGTCAAAAGTGAAAGGAAAAATAAAGAAAACACAATTTAACACTTTAAGCTAACTGTGCCTAGACCTAGATCTTTAACAAAATGTTAACACTACTGTGTGTTTTTTAACCTCACTGGAAACACTATCCTAATTCCTGAAGTGGCTACAAATTTTACTGAAGTATTCCACAAAAGTCCTACAGTCATTTTACCTGCTTCCTGTGATTTTATTTTAATTTTAACATCAAACCAAAATCCAGTCTTGATTCAGTAGCTCCTCTGATAACAAAAAAGGTAAAAACTAAGCCTATGTAACCATGGGGAAATGAGGAACTCAGACAGTTGAAAAGGAATTGCAGGATGGCTGAGAGGAAAAAAAAAAAAACTAGCAATACATCATCAACTTTTAAACAAACAACCGAGAGACATAATCTGTCCTGCAAGTCCTGTGTTGTCCCCAGGGCCTCCTCCCAGTGGGACGTGCCTAGAACACCTCACCAGGAAGGCATCTACGAGGCATCCTAACCAGATGCCCGAGCCACCACATCTGGCTCCTCTTGATGGAGGAGCAGTGGCTCTACTCTGAGCCCCTCCTGGATGACTGAGCTTCTCACCCTATCTCTAAGGAAGAGCCTGGACACCCTATTTCGGCCGCTTGTATCCAAAATCTCTTTCTTTCGGTCACTACCCACAATTCATGACCATAGGTGAGGGTAGGAATGTAGATCGACCGGTAAATTGAGAGCTTTGCCTTTCGGCTCAGCTCCTTCTTCACCATGACAGACCGATGCAGAGCCGTCTGTCAATCTCCCGCTCCATTCTTTCATCACTCAAGAACCAGACCCGGAGATACTTAAACTCCTCCACTTGGGCAGGATTTCATCTACATCCCGGAGAGGACACTCCACCCTTTTCTGGCTTGGGACCATGGAGGTGCTGATTCTCATCCCAGCCGCTTCACACTCAGCTATGAATCACTCCAGTGAGAGCTGATGATCATGGATTGAAGCAAATATGACCACATCATTTGCACACAGCAGAGACCCAATCTTGAACTCACCAAATCGGACCCCTTCAACACCCTGGTTGAGTCTAGAAATCCTGTCCATAAAACAACAGGATTTCAAAGTACTCCCGCCACCAACCCAACCAACGTCCCAAGTCAAGGCCAGCAGCACCCCATCTCCACTGCACAGTGTTGACAGTGCACTGCTTCCCCCTCCTGAGACATCGGATGGTTCACTAGAATCTCCTCGAAGCCATCCAGAAATTGTTCTCCATGGTCCCACCGAACTCCTCCCACATCCAAGTTTTTGCCTCAGCGACCACTGAAGCCGCATTCTGCTTGGCCTGCCGGTACCTATCAGCTGCCTCCGGAGTCCCACAGGCCAAAGGCCCAATAGGACTCCTCCTTCAGCTTGACGGCGGTCGTGGGTTACCGCCATGACCGGCACCGACCACCTTATGGCCGCAGCGCCGGTCAGCCACCTCAACAATGGAGGCACAAAACATGGTCCATTCAGACTCAATATCATGTTCAAAGAGGTGGGAGTTGAAGCTATTGAGTCTACAAGGCCTGATCGGCATCCTGCCCCACCATTTGAGTCAACTCACCACCAGGTGGTGATCGGTTGGCAGCTCCGCCCCTCTCTTCACCTGAGTGTCCAAGACATGTGGCCACAGGTCCAACGATATGACTACGAAGTCGTTTATCGACCTGCAGCCGAGGGTATCCTTGTGCCAAGTGTGCATGTGGACACCCTTATGCTTGAACATGGGGTTTGTTATGGACAATCCATGATGAGAGGAGAAGTCCAATAAACAAAGCAATGCTCAGCTTCAGGTCGGGGGGCCGTTCCTCCCAGTCACACCCCTCCAGGTCTTACTGTCATTGCCCACATGAATTGAAGTCTCTCAGCAGAACGGGGAAAACCCCAGCAGGGAGTGAGTTGTTTACAAACTGCTGGGTCAGTATCTCATTCAACCACAACAAAAAACAGAACTATTAATTTAGATTAAAAAACAAACTGTTACTCATATCTTAAAACAAACAAATCAGTGAGTTTAATAAAACGATCAATCTGTGATCAGTTATTTATGAAATGTTTTTAAAGACTAAAATTGTATTTATTTAGCTGCGGTGTGTGTGAAATTATGCATATTGTGATAAAAATCGGCATAGCTACTGTCTCTCTGGTCAAATATCAGGTACAGCATTTACATTTTGTTAGTGGCTATTTTAGCTCATTGTCACCTTTGCCACCTTTTTAAAAAAAAATGTAGGCGCTGTTACTCTGTGACCTTTCTCTCTCCACCATGTGAAGCCCAGCATGAGCAGCATGTAACTTGGGTCAGATTTCACTAGCCCCCTAACCACTCAGCTCTGCTGGGGGTTTAGTTACACTTTAAAGATAAAATATTTTTTTTAATTAATGTTAATAAAAATCTTTTTTTCCCCATTATGCTCCGCCCCTCACCATGAGTCTCAATTCCAGTGATCTGTCAGAGCTTCTAAACCTGACAGACCAGTCAAATTTGTCAAATGTGGAGACGCTGCTGTGTTCAAGTTTTATTAGCGCCGCTCACTTCCTCCACACCCTCTCCATCCTCTATATTTTCATCTTCATGGTGTGCGTGGCCACCACTGTGATGGTGTTGTGGGTGAATGTGCATTATGAGATGCATGTGTACATGGTGAACGCAGCAGGGCAGATCTAAGCATGATAGTGACGCTGTTGCTGTGGTTGGTGTCGCTGCTGCAGGATGGACCCTGGCCATTTGGTGAGCTGTTCTGTAAAGTCACAGACCTGCTCTTGAGCCTCAACCTCTTCAGCAGCATCTTCTTCTTCACCTGGATTAGAGTCAACTGTTACTCATGTTATGCTGCTCCGGCAGGTGGAGGAGGAGGAGACTGCACCGACACCTACTTCCTAAGAATGGTTAAGTCATCATACCGTGCTGGAGCTGTTTGTCAGCAGGTTTACCCGCCTGATGCAGCGAGGAAGTGGATGGTTGGTGACCAGTCGAGCTTCATCATTCTCGGCTTGTCACTGCGATCTTCTACCTGCTACTTGTCGCTGCATTGTAACTCAGCTCCGCCCATGAGTGCTGTGTCAGCCACCACGTCATCCTGGCCTATGTCATGGTATTTGTAGCGTGCTGGCTGCTGCTGCATGCTGGACACACTGGCGCTGCTCGGTGTCCTGACCTTTTCCTGGCACCTGGAGAACTTCCTGTTTGTGGCACTCCATGGAAGATGGAAGCCATGCGCTATGTGAAATGAGGGGTGCGCTTTCCTTTTTGGGGTTATGGTTAGGGGTTAGGAGTTCTGTTTTTTGTCTTTTTCACTTTTTCACTAGCTTTATTTTCATTCACTTTATTTTTCTTACTGTAGTATTTTTCACCATGATGGTTAGTAAATGTAAATGTATAGATACATGCGACTGTATTTCATTTTTTAATGTATGACTCTCTCTCTCACTCACACACACACACATGAATGAGCAAATCAGAGCACAGCATCACAGCTGTTGATCACATGAAACATGTTTTTCATTTAACTTGTTTCTCTGGTCAACATGTGCATCACTTTTCTGTGAACTTGTTACACAACTGCAGCACATGACTGTTTACTACACACACAGGAACATTGTGGGTCAAAGGTCAAGCTGACTCAGTTCGGGTGATTTCAAAAGAACCCACCGGAACATCATGTCATCATCAGAGTTTCTTCATGTTTGTTACTGTTTGTTTACTGAAAACATTTATGTTGATTCATGATAAAACAAATGTTATAAAAATAAATATGATGTTAATACAACATCTCTTATTGTTAACAATAAGTTTGTTTACCCTAATGTTCAGGGTTAGTGTGTATGTTTAAAAACGTGTTAAAAACTTTGATGTTGGTGTGTCTGAGGATGAAGGAGAGGGCTCATCCTCAGTAAGGCATGGGCAGCAGTGGGCGGAGGCTCTGAGTCTATTTTTTACTCATTACTCTAAAGACAAACTGTTGGGGTTACAGAGGGCAGGGGGTGGAGACAGTTGAGTATATAAATGGCGAGTGGTGTCAGAGTGCTGCAGATGAAAATAACCATGGATATCCAGACGGGTCAGCTGGTGCGGCCGCTCGGAGCCATGGAGAGTCTAGAGACGCAGCTAAGCTGCCCCATTTGCCTCGACATGTTCACCAAGCCCGTGGTCATCCTGCCGTGTCAGCACAACTTGTGTCGCAGCTGCGCCAATGACCTGTACGAGTCCAGAAACCCGTACCACTTCTCCGGAGGAACCTTTCGCTGCCCTACCTGCCGCTTCGAGGTGGTTCTGGACCGCCACGGTGTCTACGGGCTACAGAGGAACCTGCTTGTGGAGAACATCATCGATATCTGCAAGCAGCAGCAGGTGACCCGTGGCAGTGAGGAAGATCCGCCCCTTAAAGACAAGGATGCCAAGGAGCCCAAGTGTAAAGAGCATGAGGACGAACGCATCAACATCTACTGTGTCAGCTGCCAAACACCAACATGCTCTATGTGCAAAGTGTTTGGCCAGCACAAAGACTGCGAGGTGTCGCCGCTGCTCGCCGTCTACCAGAGCCACAAAAGCGAGCTGCGCACCGCCATTGAGCAGCTTGCCGCGGGAAACAGCCATATCCAGACCGCCATCACACACATGGACGACACCTGCAAAGTGATCCAAGACAATGGCGAACGGCAGCGGCGACATCTGGGCGAGAGTTTTGACCTTCTCTATGCCATCATGGAGGAGAGGAAGGGTCAGCTGCTGGACACCATAGACTGTGAGGAGCAGCGCAAGGTTTCCACACTGCAGGCACTTGCCGAGCAGCAGCGGCAGCAGCTGCAGGGCAGCCAGCAGCTGCAGGAGAAGCTGCAACAGAGCCTCCAACAGAGCAGCGCCACAGAGCTCCTCCTCACCGCCAAACAGCTACTGCTCGAGGCTCGGCAGGCCTCCACCGCTGCCGCCACGTTGCCGAGACCTGAACCAGGGTACCAGAGCATGGAGCACCTGAGTCTGGACACACAGGAAGTGGAGGCACTCCTTGCCAACATGGACTTCAGCCGCAGCACATACGAGTCAACGCAGTGAGAAAGAAGACGGAGGAAGAGGAAGATGAGTGAGGAAGAAGCTGAGAGAGGAGGAGGAGGAAGAAGAAGACCAGGAGTCTTAAGTCAAGTGTTCTTGAAGCTGCTAAATTAACAAAGACAGTTTTTTTTACTCAAAGTAAATTTAACATTGACTTTTTATACATATATTTTTAAAATGTATCTGCTCTGTTTTTGTTTACTTCAGTTTTTCTTTATCATTTGCGTCATGTTGAAACTGAAAACTTGAACTGAAGCTGCACTTGTTTTCTGTCACTGTTGCCTGTGTGAATAAAGTTGAATGTTGATACCGACTGTAAAAATAAAGTTTGTTTTGAAGGAAGGGACTTTCCCACGCTCTGTTTTTAGAGGTGACTCAATTTTCCTATATTTAATGGTGTCAGTGAACGCCTCCTGGCCTTGTTTAGTCAATGTAGGATATTTATATTGGGGGGCGGGGGTCATGTTTCAGAGAGTGACACAGCTGCACTGAGGCATGCTGGAAAACATGCTTGCTGTTGTTAGGGTGAAATGAGAGTGTGATTTTACGAGGAAGATATCCTTTAAACATGGACATTCAGTTTAAGTGATAAACTGTATGTTTAAGTCTAAAATATGTTAACAATATGTTCACATCTTTTTCCTCACTGTTCCAAAAGGAAAGTGAAGTCAGTAAACCATTCAGCAGTAAAGACCAGGAGCTGCTGGTCTCTACTGCTGCCTTGTCTGGTCAGTTTGTGAGGTAAATTTGAAGGAAGGATTTCGCTCACTATCACAAAATAACACTTTTGAACCTACCCATGGAGGCAGCAGTGGATCAACAACATCTGTGTGTTCACTCTCACTCACTCATTTTCTACCGCTTTATCCACTGAGGGTCACGGGGGGCGCTGGTGCCCAACTCCAGCTGACATAGGGCAAGAGGCAGGGTACACCCTGGACAGGTCGCCAGTCCATCACAGGGCCACATAGAAACAGACAACCATTCACTCTCACATTCACATCTATGGGCAATTTAGAGTGTCCAATTGGCCTAATCCCCAAATCTGCATGTTTTTGGACTGTGGGAGGAAGCCGGAGTACCTCAGCGATACATTTCATTATTTAATTTGTAACATTAACATAAAATAAAATGTGTGAAGATGAAACTTTGTCATGGAATAATTTTACTTGACAATATCTTGCTTTATTTGAGCTTCACTGATTCTTTGCAACGCTGTGCGTGTGTGTCATGAGGATGCTCATCATGTGGTCAGCTGATTCTGTGTTAAACTCAGACATTTCATCAGCCTGAAGAGACGCATACACACAGACAAGGTCAGTATGTTTTCTCTTTAACTTTATTACTTTGAATTTGTTTTAATGTAACAAGTCATTGTTTAATGTTGTTTGTAAATTTGTAAATGTAAACGTAATTTAATGAAGACAGACTTTACTTTTGTTTACTGTAACTAACATAATTTAATGAAGAAATAGACTTTACTTTTGTTTACTGTAAATCTAATTTAATTTTACTTCTGATTTTCATTCCATATTGAACAAATTATGTTAATGGATTGATTAGTCATTGGTTGTCAGAACAACAAGACCAGGGCTGGGCATAGTCTTGGGCTCATGCTGCCTTTGTCTTCTTAGTCTGGTCTGGTTCTTGTTCCTGGATTGTTAGTGTTGAGAGTTTTGGGCTTGCTAGTTATGGACTTGGTAGTTTTGTTCATGTTCCTGGTCTTGGTAGTTTTGGTCTCGTTAGTCTTATACCTGGTGTTGTTCATCTTGGTCTTGTTAGTCTTGCCCTTGATAGTCTTGGTCTTGGTAGTTTTGGTCTTGTTAGTCTTGTTCCTGGTCTTTGTAGGCTTGGTGTTGCTAGTTTTGGACTTGGTAGTTTTGGTTTTGGTAGTTTTGGTCTTGTTTATTGTCTTGTAGCTTTGGCGTTGTTATTCTTGGTCGTTAGTCTTAGTATTCTTCTCAGTATTCATATGGTCTTCTCAGTCTGGTCATTACTGACATAAGTACATAAAAGGCTGTATCCTACATTTCCAATCATGCATTGTGTCTTACGTATAGTAGATATTTGCAGTATCATGATGACATCACCACGATATATTAGCAGAATGTTATAATCGTATTACCTTTAATTGTCAATTTATTTTGCAACATTGTGACCTTGTCTTTTAAACTATTACATCATTCATTCTCTGTTGTTTCTGAAAGGGATAAAACTATGGGTTAAAAATGTCATAAATAAACAGGGATAGGACTGAACAAACAATCAAACAAACAAAGAAACATATTATCCTGTAAAGTGAAACTACAGAGGACCTACAATAGAACCCAGTGGAACACACTATTGTTTTTCTGCTGCACTGTATAGAGGATACATGGAGACTTTGACGGGACAAAATGATTAATGTTTTACAGCTCACCGTGTTTCTCATGATTTCAGCATCATGGAGCGAAAACTGGATCTTTCACGTTTGTCAGATGAAGAAGCCAAACACGTGTGGGAGGTGATCCAGCGAGATTTTAACCTGCGAAAGAAAGAGGAGGAGCGACTCGGGTAAAATTATATGCTTATTCATCTTTACAAACACAGGTGAAGTGAGCAGGTGAGCCAAGGATGTCCACGCCCAACTTTGACTGACCCGGCTGTTGGTGTATGCTGAGGCTCTGTCTCTCTCACTTGCACTGGTTTGTGTGGAATGTGGGCGGGAGGGTGGTTTGGGTGGGGGGGGGGGGGGGGGGGGGGGGGGGGGGGGGGGGGGGGGGGGGGGGGGGGGGTTTGTGGTGTGAAAGACGTCATTGTTGTGTGAATGGATCACGACTCAGTCACATCATCTGCAGCAGAAAACATGAAGCTCACAAAAGCACCAGTGTTTTAACTGTGGACTCAAACTCCCATCAGCCCCAGAGGCAAAGTCATGAGCCACAGATCAGCTGTACAGAGAGCTGCTTTAAATCTAAACACAATTTAAACATCCATAATCTAAGAGTGAGGAGTAATGATGTATCATCCTAGTTACCACCATTAGTCTTGTGACATGCCCCACCCCAGAACCCCTCCCCCACTGATCAGATGTTTGTTGTTTACTGTTTTTGTCCATGGTGTAACTTATGTACTGTGAATAACATCTTCAGAGTTATCTTGTGTTTGTGTGTGTGTGAGACAGAGTGACTCCAGATAGAAGCCCAATGATGAAACATGTAAAATATCAGGATTTTCACAGTTTAACAGCTTTTACAACCAGCAGAGGGTGCTGTTGCTAATATATTATTGACATAAAACGTGTGAAAGCTCCGATATTAGCGATGAAAACATGAACGAAGGCTATGTGGACTAACTCTAGCTAACGAGCTGCTCTGCGTCTGTAAACAAGCCAACAGGAAGTGTTCTCATCATTACCTCATCAGACAGAACACCACTACACATAGAAAAAAAAGCTAATTAGCCAAGAACAGGGCTTATACCTTATACTCAGCTGAAGTAAGACAAAAGAGTATAGAAGCGGTGTTCTTTCTATAATGTTCGATAATATATAGTATTTGAATAGAAATTCTTATTTTTAAACACTCATAAGGCTATACAGGAAGTAGCAGCAGTACATTAGTACCTTTACAGCTTGTTGTTGTAAGGCTAGCATGGAATAAAAGTGCCATTCGCCACAGTTCTAAGAGCACACGGCTGTGGACCTGAATTTATGCACAGACACAACTTGTTTGCAGTTTATTTGTTGTGTCTTGCTGTTGATATTTTTCTCCATGTCATTTTTTTCTGCTGAACCAAGCGGTGGGGAAAGGCCTTGAATCAAGAATATATGTCCCTCACTGACTAATTTTGTTTACTTTTTGACTAAACATGAACCACAAGATGCTCTTTAGAATGCAACAGTTATTCAAAACATGACATTTAGTTTTTAATACTAATCAAAATATATTCAACCAGGAACTTGCCTTTAAATCTGAAACAGAGGTCTATAAAGTACACTTTAGGCACATAGTCATCTACAGTATATTTCTAGTGTGGGGGCAGCTAAGCCCAAACGTGCTTTTTCGGTCACTTTGAGCTAAATGCTCAGCTCACACACACACATTTTGTGTGAGTTTATATTTAAAAAATGTTTTATTAAATAAATCTGATCAGTTTTAGAATCAATACGCTTTTCAGATAGCATGGCAGTTTGCCGTGTTGTGCATTTTGACTAAACGGAAACGATACATTTTTGATACGTCAATGAAAAGTGTTTAAAACTGGACTAAAAGTGTTTCAGAGGCCGTTTGATTTGTGCTGATGAACTTCACACACACACACACACACGGAGCAGGAGCCTCAGTTGACCCGCGGCGTCTCCAGCTTCTTAGGCCACAGCGCATTCAAGTGGATGAAAATAGTACTGCAGCACTTTACAGGCCTAAACTAGGACTGCTTGTGCAAAGCACAGGATACTTACTCAATGCACTTTTCCATTATACAGTTCCAGCATGGCTCTACTTGGGTTGGAATCCATTTCCATTACTATAGTGTCAGATATAGTATAAAATCAGTTAACTTCGTGCATGTCCAGAGCACAGACTTGATCTGCCACAGTTTCAAAAATGTGGGACAGAGAAGAGGAGAGGGGAGAAAAAAAAAGTGATGAGAAAGCAAAAGAGGCAAGGTAGAGACAGAAGAGAGAGACCAGGAGCAAATATATAACAGCTGTATCAAGTTATAAGTTTGGACAGGACAGTTCTGAATCAGTTATGTCATGTTTGTACGGTGTCATTTATACAAGCAGCGGCAGAGATTGTTGCTAAATTATACCAATATAAACTTTAGTTATAGCATAATAATAATGACAATAATACTACTGCTAGCCTTGAAGCTGGATCTGGATCCTGCAGCCTGCAAGATGAGGACACACAGAGAGAGAGAGGACAGGAAGGGAAGGCAAGAAACTAGGGAGAGGGAAAAACAAGGATAATTATATGTTATAAAGTCATATTCATACCCTGAGTGTAAAAGAGAGAGTGAGTGTGAGGGAGTGTGTGTGAGTGCACCATTGGAATTCCATTTAGTTTTCTAAAAGTGTCTTACTGGTCAGATGTTGGTCAATAGTAGTATTAGTAGTAATAATTATAGTAGTAGCAGTAGTTATGTAGGTCTCTAACTAACAATTGGTGCTTTTTTACACTGTTCCAGCACGGCCAGTGCTGAGCAAAGCAGCTTTCACTGTACTGAATAATTAGGATCAATTAATTAACTAGCACAGATATCTGCCAAGCTATGATAAATAGTCCTTCAAAAAATTCCTGGAAATCTGCAAGGAGCAAAATCTGCTCCTTGTTCTATTACACACCTTTTCTGAAAATTTTATCAATATCCGTGCAGAACTTTTTGAGTTATTTTGCTAACAGACAGACAGATAAACTAACACCGGTAAAAAACATAACGTCCTTGGCGGAGGTAAAAAAGATTCGTTCAGTACTTCTTGCATTTCCGGAGCACAGACTCTGACAAGGCTGAATGGGTTGTGACGCAGCTCACAATCGCTGGCTTTCATCAGTGCTGTCCCTAAAACAACACACTCCTCTGTTAACTTTTAAGATTTTCCAAAATGTCCTTGTTAAATGGAGATTAACGCAGGTTTTCAAAGTTTTTAAAATCGTTATAACTGATCTGCAGTTCAGCACTGTTCAGTTTCATTCCTGTGACGGATGTCCCCCCTCATGATTCTTCCAGTGACGACACTCACTGCCAGTCAGGTGGCCGGCAGTCTAGACGCCACATTTTGTATTGGCTCAGCTCACTTAGAAGTTCGCCAGAGCAGGTACTAAAAAAGTACCAGGTACTGATCAGTCGTACTGGTCGTTATAGCAGTAGCATTAGTATTAGTCAGATGTTGGTCAACTATACGAGCAGTAGCAGTGGTACTTATAGTATCAGCAGTAGTTTTCTAGATAACTGTGACTCACTGGTCGGATGTTGATCAACAGTGTGACATGTTGACCAGACAGGAAACACATGATGCCAGTTCGGCCTTTCACTTCCTGTTTTCAATCCTCAGTTTGACACATTTATCTTTTTTTGATTTGAGGTCACCTCGGAGCGCTACAAGAAAACCATGACTCAGCGTGTAAAGAACATTTAACATCAAGCGTGAGACCGGACATGAGTGATGTCATATGACTTTTCACTTTGAGGATGCTTGACTTGTGGTCAAACAGCTGATGAGTGTGATGGTCACAAGACAATGATGGCAGCCACATAAAGTAATCAGCTTCAACGCCATGCAGTATTTCGAGCTTAAAATAATGCCTCCAAAATATTACTTATTGTGAACTTTAACTAGTTTGAATAGCACCCTCATCAGAGCCTCAAAGGGTCTACATTGCCTGCGCTGGCATGTACGATTCCCGTTGGTGTTTTCTAAGGACCATTCCCCTACAGGTTATTGCTCTATTTCAGTGCATGTAAATGGGGATGTGGCAGAGTTCACCGTCTTCAAAATTCAGGATTACAACTGTATTGAGTTAATTAATGAATTCTGGCATAAAATATTCTCATGGGGTGTGTATTGTACGGTGCCAGGTTCAACAGCTTACCAGGCACATGTAGCCATTGACCTGGAGAAGCATTTGGTGAAGGATGTGAGGAAGTTCATCAACTTTAGATAAAAACTTTAGGTATACACTTTTTCTATTATAATTTCTATGTCCATAACAAAATAAACATGAATGAAATGGTCACACATGTTGACCTGGTTGAAAGGTTGAGTTACTGAAGCCAAATCTTGAACTTTGAGAGTTTTTGTTTGTTTTTGACAATAAGAAATTTTGTGTTTACATTACAGGACTACATTGGATTTGGATTTTTGAACCACATCCTGATGCATGCAGGTGTTGGGGGACAACTTTATTGCCAACAATTTGATTGTGAATAACAGAAACAATATACACATGAGATGATATGAACTGACCAATTTGTATCAATGGATGCCAGATAACACAAGCTCAACTGATTGATTTGGATCAAGTAATGTAAAATAGCACAGTGGAAATCAGATGTCACTCACTGAAGCTAATAATCACACAAACTATATACAACATAACATAGGTGATGGCCGGTGCGTGTATGTGAGTGTGTGTGGGAGAAACAGGAAGTACACAAAGAGGAGGAAAGAGAAGGTGATGAGGAAAGGAAGTGAGTGTGAAGCATGCATAGTAGCAGTGACTGTAGCTGCGTCTCATTCCAGGGTCTGAATCCTTCCAAATCTGGATTCGCCGTCTGGATGTCATCAAAATTCAACAACTATTATTGTAGAAATAATGTTTTATTTTCGTACAAATTCTATCGGTTGTTCAAATCATAAATCTGTGAAAAGACGTTAATCATATTCCAGGTATAGCAGCATTTAAGGGAAATTGTTTGCCTTGTTCATGTTTCTCAGTCTGAGATACATCACACACCAACGTCATCTACATTTACTCCAGTATTAGATGACATGTTTAAAAAATTAACTCGAGGGTCCATAAAAACTAACAAATAATCAAAAATTAAAACTGGTGCAACACAAAAAAACTCAACATACATTATCTCAAGGCACTGTACATAGTAAGGCAGAATCCTTTACAATATTACAGAGAGAAGAGAAACCCAACAGTTCACACAATGAGCAAACACTGGGCATCATTGGAGAGAATAAAACTTGTTCAGTGTACTAGTACGTGACGTGCGTTGATTCTTTGACTACATTCACTGAACGAATCCCTTGATGTACCAGTGCACATACTGTTTCCTCGCAGTGTGAGGACCTGAGGGGTCTCAGCCCGCTGTTTTTGTCATAGGTTTAAACATGAAAGGTGGCAAGATCTGTGTAAAAATAATTAAATCTTGCATTAAATGATCACAGAAACATTTGCCTTTTTTAAAGTATTTGTAACGGTGTCGCGGGGACACATTGGGGTTCACTCACTGAGTGAGTAAGTGACTGACTGTATGTGTGTGCAGTAAACAGATCACTTTTGCACCGCCCACTGCCGCTCTCTCACTCAAGTCGCAGAAGAGCTCAGAAGTCAGTTCAGCTGAACTGTTCAGTCAGTGATTCAGTTCAGTTCATTCACTCAAACGATTCAAATTGCTCGCAAAGGCCATAACACTAGTGAGTGTGAGTGCACCACAGGAAATCCCCCAGCAGCATAACTAAGTAGGTCTATAGCAGCATAACTAAGAGCTGGCTCAGGTTTCCCTGAGCCAGCTCTAACTATCAAAAAGGAAGATTTTAAGTTTAACTTTAAATACAGAGAGAGTGTTCACCTCCCAAACAGACAATATAGCTGCTAATGTTAGGGGTTGCAGGTAGCATTAGCAGAAGCATCGTTACATATAAGTTACACAAACAAATACTGTTAGCAAAGAGCTACATTTCAAAACTGGTCACACTGTGTGAAATAAAAACACAGTGATTGAGCTTCATTTCTAAATTCAGAAAGTTTTTCGGGAGTTTCAACTGAAATTTTAATTTGATAAAATCCATACACAAATTGAACAAAATGGGAAAAGATTTAAATTGAAAAATTTCCAGTTTGAGAAAAAGTTCTTCGACTATTACCATTAACATCACACCAGGATGTGGCTAACAGAACAGTCTAACACTTTACATAACACTCAACGTGAGAACTACCACTTTTCATACATCTATACCTCAGAAATGAAGCTGGGGCTGTTCGACACGTCAAAATAATAAAATCCTCTCACCACAAAAAAAGGTGTCTGTCAAGATTCTCAGGAAAAGAAGAGAATCTGCCTCAGACAAGTTTTACCTGTTGAATAAAAGTATGACTATACTGTCAGTATTTAATTCAAACTGTCAGTTCTCAATAATTTTACAATAACCAAATATATAAACACTTGTTTTTTTTATATTTTGTTGAGTAATAGTGACTTACATATTTTGTAGCTACATATGTTTGTATATACTAATAATTTGTATCCAGTCCGTAAAAATGAATATAAATAAGAATAGTAATATTAATATTAATAGTAATAATAATATCAAAAGAGAACCAGTTTAGACCTGTTCCAGACCAGGTTCGACTTGATTCTATCTGATTTTCACACACAATTATTCCAAAGTTTCTGAATTATCAATTCACCAGAAAATGTTTGTCCAGTTCCTGAAAGTGTCATCCAGATACAAGTGTCATTATCCAGATGAGAAGGTCAGGGTGGGGTCAGGGTGGAGCGAGGATGCTGGACTTTGTAGTAAACACATTGAGGAGAAGGAGCAGCGGGTGGAGGAAGGATGATGGAGGAGGAGACCTGGATTTCCTCGTACTGAAAAACACAGCACGACACCTCACTACAAGTAGTGATAATAGTAGTACTGATAGTAACAGCAGTCAGTAGTGATAGTAATAGCAATGATAGTAATAGTAGTAGAAGTAGTGGTAGTAATAGTAGCAACATTAGAAGTAGTAAGAATTACTGCTTTAACACTTTAGGGCAGCATGGTTTGTTTTGTTTTCAAAAGTGCTATATAAGTAGAACTAGTGACAATAATAGCACAAGTAGAGGTAATGATAGTAATAGTAGCAGCAGGAGAAGTAGTGATAGTAATTTTAAAAGTAGCAGTAGTGATCGAAATACAAGAGCAGCAGTAGTAATACGCTCCTTTTTCACCAAAATTACCAGGAACTTTTATCATCAGAACTTATTTACCCTGGTAATCTGTGTAGTTTGTGTTTCCACCGCACCTCAAAGTTCTT